>JAOQGN010096553.1:0-18893 GCA_027564295.1 Himantozoum antarcticum
GGTTAGGCAAATTTAGTGCATGGCATGGTGCTTTAACAGCGAACTTTAGTGGTGTAAGGAAGTGTTGCTGGGTATCATCCGAATTCCCTATCAACAATAGTAGCCAATGGTGACAATGTAGACCATAGCAGCTGGTAATGTTTGTATTAAGAGAGAGAAACAGCGCATTTAAAATGTGAAAACATGAGATAGTACCGGTAGATTATTGTATATTGATGATAGATAGCTTATCATACCTAGAAACTATTAAGGGTTTGGTTTGGCTAGTGAGAAACTAGGTCAACCTCGTCATATTTCTCAGTATAGTACATAACCGTGATTGTTATATCTCAGAGCTCTCTTCAGGGGTCAGGGTGGGGGATGACGATGAAAGAGAAGAGATGGAAAGTGATAAATTATATAATAGAAGAAAGTGTTTACTGTCTATGTGGAAGGTCCTTTTCGGTGTATTGGCATGAAGTTTTGTAGAAAGTATCAAGGGAAACCTTTAAAAGTCACAAAACAAGAGTAGACAATTCCCACATTTATGCCGCGTTCTTTCCCTTCCCCAACCGGCCTCCAAAGAGAGTGCTGAGCTGAGATATGGTTACCAGTGACTGCAATCCTGAGATATGGATACCGATGACTTCATGAATAGTATTTAGAATTGAGTGGTTCCTATAATTGCATTTATATATTATGCAATACTATAATTTTGGTTTACTACAATTGCATTTACCTTCGGGGTCCGCAGAACCCTCTTCATCTCCACTCTTGCTGTCTTTATAAAAGGAAGCTAATTTAGGATTGAGGTGTGCATAGCGCAGACTTTGCGGTAAATCATCTGCATTCTTCTTGGACCTCTTCTGTGGTTGTCTGTAAGCTACTTGGTCAAAGAAGAAGGAGTCATCAGAAGCAAGCATCGTCTAAATATAAACAAACATTAGCCGTTAGGTGAATGTCGAATGATGAAATATACAATAGTAGAAAGAATTGCACAACGCAATTATGATATCGAAAGTTGAACCCTTACTAGTGATATCAACAAATTTCAATATTTGTGTACACACTTCCTTTGTACGTAATAATGGTTGCTGACAAAAATAATAGAACATCATTCTCTTACCATCTTGTACGAATAGTAATAGTGGCTGCAAGTAGAAGGACCTCAGGAGCAAATAATTTGGTTTTGATTGGAGAACTGTTTCAGAAGAGAGCTAAAAATTAAGGTGTAACGTACAAAAGTGTTGGTACACCTGTACAAAAAGACGGCTTTATAGAAAATATGTGACACACTGCATACATGCACTAGTTAGATAATAGACTGCAGACTGAAGATGGTCAAACCTTTCTGTCGGAAGGTATAAATAAGAGAAATTACCACAAAGCTCTCAAAACTAGCACCCAAATGGCCACCGGTACTTAATGAATGACCACTCTGGGCTCATGTAGCATAACATTAATGCTTTGTTAGCAGTTTCTGATGGCCATGGACAACTCCAAATTGGTACTAAATGTGTACCTGTCAAAATCTCTAGAATTGCGATAGGCCTATGATTATTGGCAGCAATTTGCCGTCTAATTTCCAGCAACTGCAAACCCTTACACTAACACTGTTCAGTGTTCAGGTTGGTTACAATGATAATACTCCAAAAGTAATGGACAAAAGTTGTGAATGGTCGACAACAAACAGTGACAACATATTGTTATTGCGGCCTGCGCCCATCGCCACTGGTCGTTGCAGCAAATCAGTCTTGTAAATCTAGTAGATGTTAATGTTACCGAAATTTAAAAATACAATATTGATATTTTGGACATGGCAAGTTGAAGTTAGACCCAAACCCCAAGGATAATTATTTATCAATAATTATAGAGAATTAATTATTAATAAATAGCATTTCTCTACTCTATTGCTGAGGCACTGCAGTTAGAGTGACTGGGAGACTGGAGTCACTAGAGGACAGGATAGTATGGAGGTGAAGGTTTGAGTCCCAGCTGTGGCATTCTGGCAAAAGGTCTTCATCAAGCCTTTAATGGCTGGGTCTTCATCTTGATGTAGTTCATGTTCAATCCCTAGCATGGGTCAGTCACAAAATAATTTGCAAGCGTTTGAGATTCCAACATTGAAACTACTATACCTTTCCTAATTCCTATTGGTATAGTAGTTCCAATGTTGACATCCCATACGCTTGCAAAACACTTGTGACCGACTGTTGGTCCTTGGACCTCTGAAAAGAGTAAGAGTGGGTATATTGAGTTTGGGAACTGAAACACATGAGGTCTATCTGATTTGATGCCACTAGGTGGTTTTTTGCAGTCCCTTTGCAGTACAGGATTATATAATGAATGTACTGGTAAAGTGCCCTTCCCCACAGTAATTTGTGAGGAGCTAACAGCTAACACCAATCACTAGCGTACCAATATCAGTATCACAATCACATTAGTAAAAATCATAAATCAGTAGGCTTACCATACAATTACAAAGAATTATAGTATAGCCAAAAGTATAAAAATATAGACTTTGCTAAACATCAGAATTGCATAATCACAATACAGAAGAAGGTACCTTTCTTGTCCTAAGAGTTCACAACGGCAAGCTGATCTGATACTGTCAATCAGCCATGAGACACTAGCTTGCAAGACACCAATGAGAACTACTTAATTACTGGTTGCCATGCTCTCAACCCACTTCCGGTGATGCACCAAATCTTATATTTTAAGATATTAAGATTTTAAAACTTTTATTTAGTACTATTAGGAAATATGGCGCTGAATCAGGAAAAATATTATATTAATTTGGGTAAATGATTACCTAATACTATATTTACAAACAAAATAGACTATCCAGGCACCCTCCAGACAATTAGTTATAGGACATGACTCAAAAAACAAACAGCGCTTTTGGTATTGTTTTTCTGCGGGACGACCATATATAGTAGACTGATTTGGACGGCGCCACATACATGGCCATAAACAAACACAGTTTATGATGACCGTTACCTTTCATGTTCGGTCTAGTATCCAAGAAACAACATGGCGAGCTCTGGAGATGGTGAACCTGTACAATATTTGTACACACCCGATTTAGATGATGAATTTTATCAGCAAAATCTTATGCTTACGCATCCAACAAATATTTTGAAGCTAGACGATGAAGATATGGCAAATGCAACTCGATCCACGGGCGCTGGATGCAGCAGATATGAAGGAGAAATGGATGACCTTAACATAAACAATAACAATTATGAATATGATGATAGTCAGGAGGAGGAACAAATTGAGGTACAGGTAGAAGATACCCAGTGGCACATCCCAGATGGCCAACGCTATGCTATGCTATACTATATGACCATTTATTATATTATAATTGAATAGCATCAAAGACTGAATTTAGTCAGATCTGGCACCGAAGTGTGAAGTATCCAATCCGGGTTTGATGGCTTGGGTCAAACCATAACACCTGATTATACATGGACATGATTCTGCGAGATCGAATAAGTGGAACAACATGTTGGATACATGTGATACACGAACGAGAAATCAGCATAGGCTAACCGCAAACTGTAGCGAGTCTAGTGTGACCAATTTTAAAATGTGGTCAAAAGCGTTATCAAGTTTGAAGGATGTTCGTCATAGCAAATAGCAACAATACATGATAGCACTGGGCAGGGCGACTGCTAAGGAGAAGTGTTACATTAGTGTTTTGTAAACAATTTAGCACAAACAATCACATTGGCAGCTCTGTAGCAGTCCTATCATACTGCTATCAATTGTACCATACGATTGTATACCATACGATTGTAGCTGGTATGGTTGAATCATTGATAGCTGGTAAATGTTGGCATTTGTTTGGGGCCCTGCCAAGCAGCTACTAATTCAAACCCATAGAATTTGGGGTAGGGCTCAGTCTATACATTATATGTTTATTTTGTAACATTACAAAACCTTTGAGGTACAATAACAGCATCTAACAGCGTTGTAGTTTCTGAAGTCATCATCTTCTGCAAAGAGTAATTATGACACAATGCATCCTTACAACATCTCGAGATAAACTGCTTGTATCCATACTGTAATAAATTATTTATTGCCCAATTATTCCTTTCTATACATAGCTTTCACCTGGAGGGATTTTAGATGAAGAAACAATATCAAGAGGTTTGGCAAATCTAGGCAGAAATGCTGATGGAACTTGTCAAGTATTTCTAGATTGTACAATTTCTGTGAGTATTCAATTTATTACCCAACTTGAGAGTTGAGCATGCCTACCGTTCTAGATTCTGATCTATTATTTTCACTCCATAAGACTATATCGAGTAATTGTATTTTCTTGTACAGGTGATGATTTACTCTAATATTTACTGTGAATATTGAATAATACAAGATGGATTTAATACATTTAATACATATTTAATGGATAAACAAATGATGTGTACTGTGCATTCAACTTGTGCATTCAATATAGTTGTGAACTTGGACTAAGCTAGTTAGTAAGTGGATATTTGTAGTGGGAACGTCAGTGTTCAACCCAACCTCAACCAGACATTCATGGAACGGCAGAAATGAACCAATGAACCATTCCACACCACACTGATACAAATATAGTTTAATTTTTGTTTTAGGGCCATGACTTGGAGAATATCTTGCTGTTGACTAGCTACATACACCTTCAGAAGGTGGACGTGTCATACAACAACCTGACAGGTCCGATCTCAATCTTTACAATCTGATGTAGCTTAATTTGTATTTAATTGATCCTTCTGGATCATTGCTGTGCATGGAATATAGACTGAAAATACAGCAGTATGAAATGCTGTTCATGAAACTCTTAGATTTATTTGCACCAATAATACATTTTCCGTTTGTTGATGTCACATGGAAGCTTATATTTTGTAAATTTTGAATATTTGTCCATTGCCTAATGCTTGGGCAAGGAGTAGTATTATATAATCTGTTACTCATGTTTATGGCATGGTACTTTTCTCTTACATAGTTATGTCACGTTCTTATGTACCAACTTATAGTCTACGGCTCCCTGACGCTTGTTAGCTAGTGTTGCAATGTATCGATTGACAAAATTTGTTTTATTTATTTAAATTCTATTTACTGTGCATTATTGTACTTGTACCATCTATACATTGCAGATATCTCAGCTCTGAGTGCTATGCATCATCTGATAGAACTGGACTGCTCTCACAACCAGCTGACCAACTGTTTAGTCCTTAGTCCACCCCCTGTAAACCTGAGACATGCTAACGCTTCCTTCAACACCATAGACAGCATACCAGATCTATCAGCATATGAGTGCCTGGAGTATCTCAACCTAGACAGTATCCTTTAGTGCATCACGTTCGCAAGGGTGAAACGTTATGTATCTCATCATGCAATAATCAGGAAATCGTGAAACCTAATCTACTAATGTTATTTTAAGAAATTATAAAATAATATGACAAACAAATTTTAATTAACACATCGTTAAATTGAACCAACTGAAAATAGATAGATTATGATGATCAGGTTTTGGAAATTTTTTTTCTATAATTGCATGCTATAGGGCATAATGTTAGCGAATCTCAATTCATACACAACACGACACCTCCATAAATGATTGTGTGGTCCCAGAAAAGCTAATCTCAACCAAATATTAAAAGCCATTCCTACTAACTTCCGATTACCAACAAAGCTTCAAATTTATAACAATTCAGAAAAGACCGTAAGTGATGATTTTAACATGGCAAACGAATTAAATTCATATTTTAGTAGCATTGTTTTGGAACTAGCGGCCAAATTCCTCGAAACAAATAATTGTTCACCTACTTCTACAACTAGGCATGCTATCCTAAATACATCAGACGAAAGCTTTCAATTCAGAACTGTTGTCAAAGACGAGATTTTAGAGGTTATTAATGCATTCCATAAGAATAAATCAGCAGGTATTGAGGGCATCTCAACTAAAATGTTGAAAATAACCACATCTTATTCTGCCATTATGTCATGTAATCAACAAAAGCATAGAAACCTGTCCTGTCCCCAGTAAAACGAAAATAGCTAAAATACATCTCTTGTACAAAAAGGGATCTTTAAATGAATGTATGAATTACAGACCAATTTCAATATTACCAGTTTTTAGTAAAGTTTTCGAAAAAATAATTAACCGGCAATTACTTCAGTATTTAGAAAAAAACAAATGCTAAACCCCAATCAATATGGCTTTCGAACAAAAAGAGGCACATCTGATGCACTATTGAAATTTACTGATCATACTTTTCAAACTTTTAACAATGGTAATTGTGTGCTAGGCATTTTTTATAGATTTTAGTAAAGCTTGTGACAAAAGTAATCATGACATTATTATTAAAACTAGCAAAAATGAGTTTTAACTCATCCGCAATTTTATGGATAAAAGAATACCTAGCCAATAGATTTCAAACCACCAAGATCAATGATGTTTATTCAGATACAAACATAATCGCATGTGGGGTACCTCAGGGCTCAATTTTAGGTTCTACTCTTTTCTTAATCTATATTAATCACTTGTGTGATTTTTAAACCACTTAAAACCTATTTTATATGACGACGTCACCAATTTATTCATCGAATCGCAAAACCTAAATAATATTATTAATCTTGTTAACTCCGAGTTGCAACTGGTATATGATTGGTGCTCAACTAACAAAGTTACAATAAATATTGAAAGAACTATTTTGTTCTGAGGGTTTTTTAGTATAATGTAAGTGTACTTACATTATACTAAAAAAACCTCAGAACAAATTCCAATTTATGCATAATTCGCTAAAATTGGGCAACAATATTTTGAAAGCATCTGACAGCATTAAATTCCTCGGAATTCAAATTTACAAACATCTTAATTGGTCAGTTCACATTAACAAACTTTTAAAAGATTTCCGTCCTATATCAGATTTTTTCCATCGAATATCTAAATTTCTCCCACCCAGAGTAACGATTTTATTATACAATTCGATGATTAACTCAAAACTTAACTATTGTATTAGTTCTTGGGGAAATTCTCCCTCAGTAAATCTAAATAAACTTCTTAAATTTCAGAAAAAGATATTACGTATTATTAACAACACGCCATTTGATTATCCTAGTAAGTTTATTTTTAAGACACAGCATTTTATCAATTCAAAACCTTTATAAAAAAAGAATTTTCATTAATGCTCACAAAACTTTTTATAATCAGGCAGATATGACTTTCCCTTTCAATAAAACTCGGTTTTCTAAAACTAATAACTTAAAAATTCCACTTTACACATCTGCTGCTGGACAGAAAGGTTCCAATTATCGAGAATCTGCACTATGGAATAAATTTCCTAAGTTTTTAAAATCAACTCATAATCTCAATACCTTTCGGATGAAGCTGCGGCGTCATATATTAGTCTGAACTTGTGTGCATCTGCCTCTGGTGGCTCCTAACTAGGGCTTGTGTGACAATAGCCTAGCTACTGCGCAGTGAAAGCCCCATCATCATTCTAGATTGGAATTTGCTTTTGCACTCTTTATTTGAACTTGTTATTGCACCAATCTATTGTTTTTTTCAATATATTTTTCTAATTGATATTATCTGATGAAATATACATATACATAAACTAATATAGTTATTAGTTAGGACTATTAGCCTTGCCCTATACCAACTAATATAGTTGAGACCCGTAGCCCTGTCCTATATCAACTGGTATAGCTGAGACCTTTAACCTTGCCCGATGCGAATTAATAGTGTGATCTTTGCCTTGTACCAATTAACAATTATATTGTAATTATCGCTTTGCCATATGCAATGGAGTTGTAATCTCTTGTTAGTTTTACCCAACATCTGTTGGAGTTATGCTATCTTTTCTTGGTTATTAATTTAAACATAAATTTTAGCATAGATACCCAGTCCAAATCACTTCCTAAATATATATTTAGTAATACATTTTTTATCTGTGATAACCCACGGTGAGTCATACATAATCTTCCATCCGCCTCTGTGAGGTCATAGGCCCATAATCGTATTAGTTTATTCCCATTACCTTACTCAGTCACATTGGTCAATTGCCTAGGGATCTGGTGACCGTTTTCCCCAGCCTACGGGTGTGCCCCAACACTTACAATATTCTAATATTGGAACATGAAATCCATGAAACCATCTTCAGAACTGGAACATGGGTAGTCAAGGCATAGTGTCATTCGGAGAAGAAATTATCTGAAGCAATGTTATTTCCCTCAATTTGTCACAAATTCTAGTTGATTTTCAGTATGCATAACAAAGTTCAAATTCACAGTAGCTTTTAACCATACATGTATATTCATCATCCAACAGGAGCTAAAGTGTATGAGGAGCCGCATTCTTCATTCTACCTATTACAAATTTCCATAACATGACCATATCTGTATTTTTCATCTTTTTATGATAGAACAGGAAGGAAATTATAACATTGTCCAGCTCGTAAAGAGTCAGGCCGGGTGGCCATCAAATAGTAAAAATAAGAACTAAATAGTCAAAGTTGTCGTGTAAAAATTATAGTAAGGACTTTTATTGGAATTATAATATAGATAATGACATATCAAGAATAGGCTAGAATGTTGTAAATAGAAAACAAAATGACAACCAAATTTATCCTACAATTATTTTCTACTTTATGAAGTGCATCATCAAGTCACCTCTCTGCACAAGTCACAGTTATGGACAAGTAGGTTGTACTGCCATAGCAAATAATGTTATCCGCCATGGTAAGATAGCATGAGCCAGCTACACTTCAAACTTTTAAAGGATATGACTGTGTGGTGGTCAGGCTATAATGTCAATGTTTTGTGTGTAGAAGTATAAACTGCATAAGACATAAATATATAATATATATCTATAATAAAAAAACAAACACCGCTAAATACGCTAAACCAATGTTAAAAGTGACTAGCTAGAAAAGTGAAATCAATATCGTCACAAAGTAACGACAGTGCATGAACTTATTAAAAGGCTTAAATAATTATTTTACATTCATGTCAAAACATGCAACATTTATTGTGCAACAGTGAGGACAAAACCACAAGCCTAACCTGGGTTCGCTATTAATAATGTAACTTGATGACCCAGACTATCTCTTAATCTTCCTTCTAACCGCATTTAAATTTGATTGCGTGATGAAATGTGGGGGGGGGGTGAATGTTAGTACACTGATAATAATAAGTATAATTATTTTGTTATATGAATGGTTGTTAGTTTGTTCTGTTGCAATTACAGCTGACGATTCTTAATCTTTTGCGTCTCATCAAATATGAGTTCCTTAAGTCGTTCTTTTGGTAAGTCATCCAACTCTGTCTCAAAAGTAAACGGTTCCAAAGCCACAGGCTGTAATTAAGATATAATATGATGCAAACATTAAATTCAGTGCAGCAATTTGCACAGTATTTATATTTACAGACAACTGCCGTGGTCTGTCAGTTATTTTGAAGCAAGTAAATATTGTGTGCATTATAACTGAATCAAAAAGTCTTGACCTACGTTTTGACAGCAAATGCACTGTTGTGTACTAAGAAACTGGTCATCCCCAATTATATAATACTTGGTTTACCCATTATTGTTTATTATTATTATTTTTCTTATTATTATTATCCTTCGTAAGATGACCTTGACCCGATTAGACCACCGGACATTACTGGTCGCTCACATGCGTTTGGCCAATCATAACGGAGACAGCTAAATATTTGTTCTTCCTTTTAAAAATGGTTATATATTGAATTGCTACCACCGGTGGGCCTGCGCAATGACCATTTCCGTTCAGTTTTGCTTGATGAAAAAAATCTAGTTTTAATATTTAGAATAAGGCTGAAATATTTTAGTTATTAAAAAATCTTGGCATCTTCCCTTACATTGTCTTTATCATTGAGTTTTGATAACAATAGTCTAGCTATAGAACTCTATTATCCCTAGGGATAATAAACCAAAACTAGTTAACATTTGAAAACAGAATGATAGCAACATCATAACGATATTCTAATTTTATAATCACAATTTAACTCTTTCATTATGTAATGGCCGACTGGTTAGTGGATATATTTACTTCATCAATTTTGTAATATTCATTTTTTTCTCTCGATCCATTACTCGATGTATGTGGAGTCATCTACTCCACTTCTGTTTCTATTTAATTAAGCTCTCCATCGCGAACCGCTGCTTTAAAATATCTGTTCCTGCTCTGGAGCTCTTGACTCACTGTGACCTCACTGACTCACTGTGACACTCTTGACTCACTGTGACACTCTTAACTCAATGTGACCTCTTAAATAGCTACTTTCAGTTCCTTGACATGAATGCTTGGAAATAAATTAAACCCATTTAGAAAGAAAGATAAGTTGCAGAAAGATGAATTTAAGATTGCATTTAGGAACTTATTTTTCTTAGCCACTAGTATATATTCTTAGGAACTTATTTTTCTTAGCCACTAGTATATATTCCATTTGTTGGATCACAGTTTATGATTTCATTTTAAGAACCGAACCGTATTCCATCTATTAGGACTAAGGACTGAAATAAAGCAACGCATATGCACCCACCTTAATATGAGATCCCCACCCATTAAGAAACAATAAGTAACCGATGAGAAGAATTTCCCACAATGATGACTTGGAACTAACATACCAATCAGCTCTCAAAGCGAATAAACTCTAGCCTGAAACAACTGGCAAAGATCAAATCACCGCTTCCACACAAGACTTTGACAAAAACAAAACGAGCAATGTCACTGTCTAACTTCCAGAAGTTAGACAGTGACATTGCTCACTCGTATGGAGTACCGCTGGTTCGCACCATCTCACTAAGTCAGACAGATGCATCAACTTTGCAGAAAAGATAAAGCAATGAAACTTTGTACAGTGACAGACATAAGACACAGCAAAAATTGAACTGTTGAATGCTGAATGTTGAATTGAATGTTGAATGCCAAAGCAAGAAACAAGAAGTCCTCTCATTCTCTGAATATATTAACAACCTGTCTAATCATAAATCAAAGGCGGCGTGTGATAACGTCGAAATGTAAGGGAAATTCAGGCAAGATAATTTTATCTTACAGGCTAGCTAGCTAGACAGATACATTTTATCTTACAGGCTAGCTAGCTAGACAGATACATTTTTAAAACTTCTGCTTACCAGACACTTTTATGACTACTACTTTATGAATAATCATGATAAAGATGTTGTATTCCAATATATTCAGTATATATTGCCTTTTCAGTATTTAACATTTTTTCTTCATTATTTCTTTTGCATATTTTCCTTTGCAAGGCGCTTTACTGAAAATAATTATTCGTTTGATGAGTGAAATGATTGTACACTAAGCTATGCATACTAATTAGTACATTGCTTTGAATTTTATTTACTAATTTCTAGCGCTGTAAATTAGTTGTGTTAATTAAACGATTAATGCGAAAATTTTCAAAATAGATTAATTTCGAACAAAAATAGGGCAAATTAATGCATAAATTAATTTTCCTAGCACTCTACAGAAAAACATTAACTCTCTTTGAGAGCCGCTTTCATACTGGAAGTAGCTATGATGAGCACTAGTTCAGAATAATATGCGTGCGGGAGTGCTTGTCTGTGATTACATATGGAAATAAAGCAAGGAGTTGGAAGGGGTAACTCCCCCTCCCAACTCCTTGGGCGCATGATAGTGTGAATTGCCCGCGGGTAGTTGGCGGGAACGAGTACACTAATTGCTGCATCCAATCATGGCAACAGAATTTGGTTGGACAAATTCTTTATCATTATTATTAAATTCTGTATTGAGGTTTTCTTGGAAGTATTATAATTTTGTGAACAAAAGATAACTTGTTGACTAAGCATCCAGAGATTCTAAATGACTGGTTGGTAGCACGTATATTATGATCAGGTTCAATTTACATCTTAATTTGTTTTGTAATTTTGGACTGTTTACTAAATGGTAAATATGAGTACAGGTTGTAGTTTTTCAAGTTCATTTTATTAAATAAAATAATTTAATTAATTTCCAACATTATTTGCTATATCATTGTTAAATAATAAATCATTAATTATATTATGTGAGAAAAGCATACAGTCACAATTTAAATTTTGTTGTACTCTAATCTCTATCTAGTATGAACTTTCAAGTAGTCTACCCTCTGTTAAATTAGAAGACCCAGCAGATAAAGGGCAGACAACCTCATATGCAATCTTCTACAGGGCATGCTTCAATCATAAATGGCTGTGTCAGTCAGGAAAACAGGCACATTGAGGGTGAAAAACTGAAGATTAATTGTCGATTAAGAAGTTGTGAGTGCCATGATTAATTGATTAAACTTTTAGACCATTTCACAGCACTACTAATTTAGAAAGTTACATTTATTAGGAATATTTCGGCAATCTTGAGTGTTGAATTGTAGCTTGAAATATGACAACCACAAATAAATAATATCAGTGCAAAATCTAACAATAATAAGGAGAAGACGAATTTTAATTTAAACTTAAAATAACATTATTTTCCTGTATATTTCCTTTTCCTTCACTGTTTGATGAGATTGATATAAAAACACATTTGGTAGAGGGTCATGAGGCTATCCTGTCTAACCTAGCTACCATACTTATCACATGTCGATTTATTGCTTTAGCAAATATTTGCTGGTTTGGAAACTACGATTAGAACATAATATGCTCAAGTATTAGCTATTCCTACCTCATCTGCAGGGTCGTAGTACTGCTCAACATATGGATGTGCAAGTGCTTCTTCTACGGTTATGCGCTTGTGAGGGTTGAATGTTAACATCTTATCAAGAAGATCCAACACTAAAAGGGTGACAAATATATTAACAGCTAATAACAATGATTTCAAACTGATTTCATAAATAAAAGCCATTTTTCAAATGTCGATTACCATTAACTACATGTTGGAATACAAGGTCCAATTATCAAAAGTTTAGCAATTGGAACGCCAAGGTCCACCTATCATCTTTTGAATTGGTAGTTCATATTTCTCAAATATTTTCTTTCTTCATATTTCCAGCAAGTCATGTCACATTTCCAGCAATTTGCAACCACACTTAGGATTATGAAAATATAAATAGACGGCATAATAGATAAATGTAGTTAATCGAGAACTCATGGTGATCGGTATGCATTAATGCCATTAAATACAAATGACTTGATTGCCAACCAACTACCAACTGTTTCCACAATTACCACTTAACACTTAGACAGCACCATGCATGACATAGTGAGCTGTTGTCACCTCCTCACTTGAAAGCGATTGCAAACATGGGCTTCTCAGCTCTTTTCATGTGTCTAATAATATGACGTAATAATAATTACGTCATATTACCAATGTCAGGATGGCATTGGTATTACCTTTAGAGTCAGCATATTTTGGATACATCTGAGTCCACGGAACCTTGGGCTTGTATGGAAGAGATTGTAGATATCCACGTGCCTGTAACATAACATAATAGTGATGGATGACAATAAGCAACTGCAGTTTTCTATAACTAGCTGGGCGTGTGTAGTAATCATTTTAGCTGTTACTCTAGAACGGTCATAACTACTTTTAAACTATTCCACATGCATTCAATAAAAATAATATAAAAATCAGAACCTACTGAAATGTAAATAAAAGTATACGATAAAAACTAATAAATAAAAACTGTCTTATGTCATACAGTAGTTCCCTCTTTTCTGAGACCAAAACAACTAATTTTCCAACACGGCCAGTGGAAAAAAAATCACGTCACAATTTGTGATATCTTGTAATATCCTTTAATTATATTAATGAGAGATAGGATCAGGTCGTCTTGGGCGAGGCTGGGAACACAGAACTATCAAAATGGGTGGTGTAAGCGCTCAAATGAAAGATAAAACTGCACAAAAATTGAAGGCAGAGGCCAGACAAAACACCTCACTGTGTTGTGCCCAGTCGTCAAAAATGCTTCTAGACACGGGCTTGGCCCATTATATTGCAGATGCGTGATCACTAATCAGCCCATTCCAAAATTCTTGTTTGTGTCGAATCGCTATCACATGTGAACTCCTTGGCTTAGGGCAGTTTTATTGCATGAAACATTTAGAAATCCCTAACAAGCTGACAAACAGTTTTGCCTTTTGGTTTTTATTGATTTTTTATTGATTTTTATTAATTTAATCGGATTAATTTAATATATTCATAGTGTAGGCATCTCTACAAAAATTGATGAATGGAAATATATAGACACTGGTACATTAATTGAAGATATGTATCAATGCAACCAAGACAGATGTCAATATAGAAAATAGAAAACACTAGTCCTGCTGGAAAGACTTTGTAATATCATTCTACCTAAACATAATAAAAAGCAAAATAATTTGGACGGAATATGCAAGATGACCTTGTCCACACTCGGCTTTACACATGGAGAAATATACTAGATATGTGCATAGTTGCAGGGCTATATAGTTGTTCTTTCTCAACAACTTGGAATTCCCCATTCTGAATTGCCTCAGGCCCTTTTACACCCATTTCCTCCTCAATCCAATCCTAGCTACTCATTTATGATATATTACTACACTTAAATCACCTGTTTTTGGGTTAACTTTCCTGTGTAGACTTTCCAGTGGGTAGACTTTCCAGTGACACAGCAAATATGAGTCCAGATATGCCATAAGGTATGTGTCATTATATTTTGAATCATGCCTTTATGTACGTATTGTATCATTATTATTTGGGCATTATTGCTGTTACAAAATTATAGAAAGATTGAATTAATGTAAGAGTGTTTAGGAATTGAATTTTACCTCATCTTTTATCTAAATAACCAGTTTGGGCAATGTGTCATTATGACAATTATTACTGTTTTATTAGTTTTATGATGCTCGACTTAGTATATATCGCACCCATAAAATGTAAGCAAAGCAAATCAAAATCAATGGCTCTGCTGCAATTGGTGTGTATGTCTATCTAGTGTCTGAATTGAATCAAATATTGCGTACCATCCAAGACCACAAGTATCATATTCATCCCATCCAGAGAATAACTTTTACCTTGATACATGACCTAGATACCCAAACAGATTGATACTAGCTGTTTGATAAGGGGCGACTTGGCATCACAGGATGGCGTACCTTGTCATTGATGATGCAGTTGAGATCGTCCTGAGAGGGAGATCCGAGTATACCTAGAATGAGATTTAACTGGTCCAGATCTGTATGATGCCCAGTCAACGAAAATACAACTACATGTAGCTTGAAAAATCTGCTTTTCCTAACCGCTAACAGGTTATCACAAATATACCCTATAGTACCCTAGATCACTTCTAAATTCATGCACTTATTTTTAATTTTGTTGAAAATTGTTGTTCTATTGCGTTTTATGTTTCGTGGAGTTGTCCTCCCGTGGAAGTAATTATGCAAACAACAAAATGTCTGTATATTTCCTTGTCACTTCGGTTACCTTGACCCCAGCTTATATCTGGGTTTTGGGGATTTGGGGTGCTAAATCAGTAATGTGAAACTTTGTCTAAGGAATAAAGGACTGAACCAAAACCAAACCATGAGGTAATTTACTGAAATGTCTTCTTCAAACTTTTCACATTCCAAATACACACGATTGTCATCACTCATAATTTTGTTTATTTTAGTACACCTCAAAGAGAAAATAATATCATAACCAGTTTCATGCACTTTCATTTACTTACTTTACTTCACTCACTTTTATAGAGAATTGAAAATCTACTGCAGAATGGAAATTTCTTGATAGCCACAGCTTCAAAACATTCAATCACTGTTGCTGGGCTGTTAGCATGCATGCCTCAAAACTAAATAGAAAAACTCATTTTATTTATCACAAACTTCACAATTTGAGTCGTCGCTAATGTTGTTGATACTGGAATTCGGTAACAAGGTAAGAAGTTAAAGGTCAAATAAGGTCAAAATATGCTATTTTCAAACATTGGATTCTATGAAGATCCAGGGTAAACACACGATGAAAATGTATTCCTGCTGCGTCATAGTACACATGGATATATAAATTATTATCAGTCGAAGTTTGTAAAATGAGCCAAAGATTAAATTGATCAAGTACATTCAGACTGAGATGGGTTTTATAAGATGCTCATCCTTATAAACATACAGAAAAATATCAAATCTAAGTACAATACTTTCCCAGATATAGCATTTTGAAAATTGGATATTTCCCGTTGATTGTCATTGTGATGTCATAGCAGTCCCTGCCACGATGTAATTGGTCATGTGACTAGCCAAAGTTCCCAGGTCATGCTTTCCTTATAGCTAGTTACATAGAGAGCTGTAGCTGGTTTATATTGCAGCAATGTATTCCATTCATAGTTGCACACAATATTTAGTGATATAATTTGTGTTTATTTGACCTTTATTTGACCTTTAAACAATGCCAACACAGAAACATGAGGTAATTGGATTCAGTGTAATATATTTAAGTTTTTCATTTTTCAAGGCACTCATAAATTTGCGATTATCTCCTTCTAAAAACAAAAACATAGTTTCAGTGAACACTAAAGTGATCTAGGGTAATTGAATTATCTTTGGTAGACATTTAGAACGACGTCCTGTAATCTGTGATCCAAAACCCAACCCCAAACACAAATCTCAGGCTACTGGACGCCACAAGAAAACTGAACCTTATCTTTTAACACAAATTATTATTTATCAGCAAGACTGCAATGGATTTCCCAATTTCCGCCATGTTCAGTAGAGCAGCATGAGAAAATGAACTCTGGACTCTGGATCTGGACATGCCTACCCACTATCACGGAACGCATTGAAAGTAATTTATATATTTTAAATATCATGTTTGGGATGTGTTCTCAACTTCAAAGTCTAAATGTCTAGACTCGAGTATAAATAATATAAAATATTTTCTTAGTTATTGTGGACTAGAGAGCCACCTTGACAAAATAAGATCTAAATATTGTTCAAAGTTTGAATTCAACAGACAACTGCTGCATTATTACAAGATTGAAAAACTCCAAATTTAGACGTTTTCGAATGATCTGGTCAGATCTGGACGATGGTTTTATTTTCATTATAATATTATGCGGTTACTTTAAATATCAAAAGAGGAAATGTCACCAACAGTAAAATAATTACAGACAAGGGAGACAATATGGTGGTCATGATTAAAAAGGCAGTAAATGGTTGGAATGTTTTATCATGTTCAGTAGCCCGAGATTGGTGGTTGAGGTTTAGGGATCACAGGCTACTGAACCCATTCTACAAGTCTACTAAACTATTTTAATACTGTGGTGGAAGTTGGAGACATGTAATATTTATTTTCATGTTCAAGGGGCCGGGTTGATTTTTTACAAACAAGCGCACATAGCAATCTGTGACTTCCGTGATTTTTAGCCACTCGACATCAAACTGTCACTGTGGGGAGTGAATTATCTTATTATAGGTTGCTTTAATGGGCCGCATAGAAAATATGGTGTTATTTCCATGTCAAAACTAAATAAAATTAAAAATATATTTCAATTACACAATGTAAATACACTTTTGCTTTGTTTAGAGTTACAATTTTTTCTTAGAAAAATATTTCATATTATGAATTTATGATTGGAGAAACGGTTCGAGTTCATTTTGTCAAAATTGTTTTGATACCGTTCACCAAGATATTATAGTTCCATCACTACCCTCAACACAATCAAGCTAAAATTAAGAATTACTACTCGATAAAAGGATACAGTGCTTTCCGGGAAATATTGGTCTGTTGCTAAGCATCTCCGCTAAAATACACCCAACGCTCCAAACATCTATAGACTTCGTGTAGCCTTTGGAATTCAACATAATCTCAGGAGCTCTGTACCAGCGTGTAGCCACATACTCTGTGAGGAAACCGGTATGATCGTGATCTGGGTCCGCTACTCTGGCCAAACCAAAGTCACAGATCTAAAAATACAAAAATTACACTTTAATGCTACAGCACTACAAAGAGATGGAGTGTGGTGATGAGAAACCTAAAAAGACCTACAAGCAATATTTTATGGCTTGGACCTACCAGGAGATAAAATGTTGCGTGGGAGGTCCCGCTCCGTGCAAATAAAGCTTTCAGGTTTTCCATTTTATTGCACTGTTTTTGTTTGGACATTAGCCAAAAGAGGTACACCAAACTTGTTACTGGAAGATATAAACGTGACTTCAATCATGTAGGACACATAGTTCTACTCTCTTGTTATACACATACGGAGACGCTATTGCACTATACCTATTGCACTATACCTATTGCACTATACCTATTGCACTATACCTATTGCACTATACCTATTGCAATATACCTATTGCACTATACCTATTACACTATACCTATTACACTACAACACACATATTGCATAAAAAGGTAATTTTAAGTAATTATTGTGGTTTTGAATATCCTCTTTTGTACTCACATTCATGATTATTATTAGAGTTACAAACGTTTTTATTTTATTGTATTTGTTATGATTTGTTGCAACATGCTATCTATTGACAGCTCAGTTGATGGTTATTTTAGCCTATTATATTGCAATTTTATGAGATTTCTATAACTGTAGTTTCTGTAAAGCACTACCATAATCAGCCTAGGCTGTCAAATCAAACCAGTAGGGAAGAATTGAACTCTCGGGCTGGCATTGGCAACATGCAGCAAAGAAAACCTCCAGCAAATAATAATGATACACACATATTATAGATTATGAACACAGGAGAAAATGAGGAGCTGTCTGCTTCTTGTAAAAGGAGATTACTCCTGAAAATTGAAATAGAATAAAATAACTTACTAATAAAAATAATGTGTTAAAGGGATAGTTCACACTTCATCTGGTGCATTATTGCCATTACTGTGTTCTTGCTAGAATAAATTTGCCACCATATAATGGTCAATCAATGTCTCAGCTGTCGTTTGATACCTAATTTGTTAGGATTGGACCAC
>JAOQGN010096554.1:0-12002 GCA_027564295.1 Himantozoum antarcticum
ACGCACCTGCTGTTGTGGAGGACAATGCTGTTGAGGCTCACCACCTGTTAATGATGAGGATTATCTCATATAAGGAGACAATCCTCTCATCATTAATACGTCACCCCTATTTGTGACATAGAACTTTGGAATATTGCACATATACCTGCCAATAGTGACACACAGCAAAGATAAAGTGACCCGCTACCATTGGAAAGTGACATGCTACCATTGGAAAGTGACATAATACCATCGGAAAATGATATAGCAAAGTTCAGAAGTGACTGCTCAGTATGTAAAAGAGACTACACCACAATGCAAAGTAAATGATGACATTTGAAAAGTGGCATATAACCATCAAAATGTGACTGCACTGCTTAAAAGTGACACTACAAAAGTGTCACTTTTGTGTTTCTTCTCTTTTCAACTACATCAAAGGTGATGGAACTCCATATTTTCCAAAGGGAGCTCCATACTCGGATAACAAGTTAAAGCTACCTTGCGTCTGACAATTATCAAGGGGTAGGTGAATAAAACTATGGATGTATTTATTGCATGCTTGTAAGCATTCACTCTAATACCCAAATCCAAGAGAAGTCAAATTTGAGGACCCAAATACAAGAAAAGATTGAAATGATTACAATAAGGAAGAAAGTTTTGACTTTTTATAAATGTATAGAATACTCAGACAGGCTCCGTCTCTTCTTTTCTCTACGCTAAAATCGCTGGAATTTCTAAGTATGTTCTGTTAGCATTAAATTTAACTCTACTAAAAAAATTAATTCTGCTTAATTCTACTTTAAATATATAAGACAAAGTTACATGTATTAGTATGCTGTAACAAGAAAGATACTCGCGAGCCAAGAATACCGTACAAGTAGGCATCAAGCAGTCAGCAAATTATTATTATTAGTATTATCTATAGTTATTGCAGAAATTCATGGAAAAGTAGGCTTTTAAAGCAAGTCAACTGCTAAGCAAGAAAAGTTAAGGAAGTTCATTTCTATCATTGATAAAATGGTGAGTTGATAGATTGGTGAGAACTTTGTTATGCAATAGCTCTAATTATACACAATATATTAAATATGAAGAGCTGGAATGCCGAAAGGAAGAAATGATCAGTACAATGGAATCAGGTTACCTACTAACCACATCTACTTAAATAATATTTATCTCCAAAAGACATAGTTTTTATAGCAATCCAATACCAATTTAATAAATATTAGACAATATTATAAATTACATTATTACGATTTAATGACTTGCTTACCGAATGCTTGATTTTGGATAGACAAACCATCCTTGTGTTGTTTGGGTCTGATTGGTGTGGCCCTAACTAAAGTGAACAAGAGAATAAATAATTATTCCAACAAAATTGGACGAATTGAATGGAGCTATTCGAGCACATATGAAGCTGGCAGCACAAAACACAGATCGACTGGAAAAGAAGAAAGTAATGTTGTGCTTTCATTTTCTTCAGCCTCAGAATCAATTTAAATGTAACACATACGTACCCACTTTATTGCTCATGCAGATAAATATAAAAGAAATGAAGCTTGGGTTTCCAAGACTTCTGCGAGTGTGAGGGATTTATGTTAGGGAAGATCACACATTTCCCCTCAAGCGGAAAGCTTGGAAACCCAGGCTAAATGGTGACATCTCACAATTGTTGATATAGTGCCTACCAGTATCATGTTCTAACAATAAATAAACAACATAATTTGAACTAAACTTGATATTGTCTGGGGCATAAAAAACTGGTTTACTGAGCAAACTACAATTATGACATCATGGAACAAACGTGAATGTCACAATGTAATTAGTTTCCATTAATTAGTATACCTGATAATTTAAAAGGCTCCATTACCAATCATAAAATCAAACTGTCTTAGTGTTTATACTCACAGCTGCGTAATGTATTTCATTGAGAAGCAAACATTATGAGATTGTGTTCTTTAGATTCCGTTTAAGGAATATAGATAAGCCTAAAGGTCTTTAATGTTGACCATTCGATTACTCACAAACCTTTAGCTCCATATAGCTGCTTCATGTTTTGTATCTCTTCTTCCACATTATACACTTTAGTGCTGACTACAGCAGCTAGCAACAGACTCATCAAAGCCACCTTTATGACATTCTCCATCAGAAACATTGTGTGCTTAGCTCCAAATAGCACCATGTATTAGTACAACAAGGTCATAATATATATAGGTGCATATAAAATACATACTTTTCTAAGATTAAAATAACACTTCTAAAAGGAAATGATTGAGAGGTGCTGCTGCTTGCTATCCAAAGTCCAACTCCAAAGTACCAGTGTACGGTACCAAAGTACCAGTGTACTGTACCAAAGTACCAGTGTACTGTACCAAAGTACCAGTGTACTGTACCAAAGTACCAGTGTTCTGTACCAAAGTACCAGTGTACTGTAAATTGGTGCTTTGGTCTTGCAATGATTATGTCCAGGAAACTTTCAGATTTTGCTAATAAATCTAATTATAAGAGATATCTGCGTATCAATGCGACTATCCAACTGGAGGTTGACTGAAGAGTAACGAATAACTGATTGAACTTTAACTGAAAATAAATCTAACATATTATATTACCACAACCAATATTTTTGCTTAAACTTTTAGTTTGGTTATAAGCACAAAGTGTTAATTTGAACAATAACTTGTAGAATCACCTATTGCCTTTGTTAGATGAAATATTACCTGATGTAGTAGATGTAGAAGCGAACAGAAACTTACCTCTGCTGTGGAATGAAGCATTTATCATACTGTGTATTTGTCTATTTGACAATTAGCTTTTATATGGTTGTTATGATAATGGCATGGCATTGTTTTGATGTTGCGGCATTACATCATACATGTATTTAGACATCACTGGTATTACAGTATCACTAACAGCGGAACTGCAAATGTGCCATAGATAAGCATAACATACATATATAATAAGGATCATAGTAATTATTTGAAATCAAATATTATAACAGTGCGAATATAATAGAAAACTACTATTGAACCGAAATAATTAGGATATAAAAATGCATTAGAAAAGCATGTCGATTGCCAATCTGAAAAGAACCAATAAGTTAAATTATGTAATGACAAGAATGACAAGATTGAGTTGCAACTTTGAATGGCAATATTGAAGAGAGCGTGTCATACTACATGTACATTAAAAACAGTCAACGGTAATAAAAGATGGTAATAATTGAGTTAATGGTTAAACATTAACTCCATTTGTAATTACAAATCGATTAGTAAATTATAATATAATATAATTGCGTTGCATTGACAAATAATAATGATTGAGGTAGCACCATGGCCTAATTGGTGGGAGAATCAAAAGTGTGATAATATTACAATAGTTTATACTGTAAACTCACTCACTAAACTCACAATCTCAGTACTAAATAAATGTAGTGAGCAGTTCTAGTTAACTATAAAAACTTGGAAAATTTGGAAGATATCTTTACACCAGAGGCTATCTAAAGTGAGTCTACAGCAGTCTAATGGCAGATCCATATAGACAACTCAGCAGCAGAATAGTTGAAGGAAATGCTAATAAGTAAACACAAATTAATTTGAAAAATGTTGCTAATACTGGCTGTTGCAGTTGGCCAAAGCCAATAAAAAAATGTATCCATACAAAAAGTGGGGATGAAATGTAATCAATTTACCTAATGGAACGCCGATTGAATGGAAAATTGGGATACTAAAAATAAATTAGGAAATAACAATCTTTCCCGACACGCTTTCTAACCAAAGGCAGAGTGTTCACCGGTTATTTCACCTTCATTGCCCACTAATCACACGACCTGAATATATGTTGTGTGCAGATGTATTGTCATCTACTAAATCTATATGGAGTTGTTTACCCACAATGGGCACACAACTACTACTAATACTGTCCAATTTACATTAGATTTACGATTTGCCACTACCGCCAGTGTGGCACATAACAGTAATAATATATATCCAGGAATATACATAAATCCAGGCATCCTGCATAGGTAGAGATGTTGATTGTTATCCACACTAACTTGCTATCTTTCTATTCATCTGCTGTCGAGGCTTGTGAAGAAGTCACAAACCGGGAATTCTTACATTCGGAAGTTGATTTGCTTGCCTACTGATTCTTCAGCAAACGATTTCATCTGCTTGGAGTATTTAAACAGCTGAAGTGCTTTGGTTAAGACCTAAAATTTAAGACAGATTAACACCAAATTAATTATTGCAGATATGCAATTAGCGGAAATGAATTTTTTTACTAAAGCGTCGCGGTGTGAATGTGAGATAATATGGTCATACTATAATAATAATAATACTAATAATAATACACCTAAACAACGCACATGTACGGAAACCATTCGAGATCATAATATAAATGCTACGGTATATAATGAAGTATTTACAATAAACAATATTATAACTAAAATCGTCTAATTATGGGAGCATCCATATAGGGATGGAGCTTATATGGATGTCCGGAGCAAATTTAGAGTTAGTAGCTTGCTGAAGGGTTTTTTCAAGTCAGATAAGTAAGTTTTATTTTAAGACTTAAATTTAAGGTTATTTCAATTTTGAGGCTATTATAAGTCAGTGTAAGGTCAAAATTGCAATTGCTGCAGGGTATATATCCTCATAGGTCACAATAAAATCATATAAATTATCTGGTGACGAGTTTCTGAACACGATAACAGTATCTGATCAACTGAGCACAATACAAATACCCGTTGGGAAGGTATTTTGTTTTAAGTGGTATTCCTACAGCATAGTTAATCGTGGGAAACACACTGAGCATTGGGCGATATTATTATTTATAAGATTGGTCAGAATGAAAACTTGCAGGTCAAAAGTGAGACTCAAACCACACCTCTGCAGTCTGTAGTCATACCTGGTCTTGTGTCAGACCTTGTGCTGACAAACCAGAGAGGCAATAAAGACCACTCTGTCACTTAGAACTTGTAGATTGTCACATCTATTAGATACTATATAATTATTTAGACATTGGAGATGCATTAGGTGCTTTCGGTATAGCTTGGCGTTCTAGGATGGCAGTTCACTGAATGAATGAAAATGAGCAAATAATAATGTATTCAAAATATATTAAATTTCCACCGCGGTCAACGAACGATTACTTACCAGTCCAAGATAAGTGTGAAGGCATGAAAATTTACTTTAACTTGAAATTTTGTTCACCGAATGCAAGCGTCCAATGACAGGAAATGGCTTGCAGCATCTGAGCCCTTTCACTACGCTATACTCCAACAACAGGCACTGCCATTTTATATTCACTTCCGAAAATGTACAAAAAACGAATAACTATAACTGTATTGGGATTCTTCCAAAAACAGACAAGTTTTATTTTAGCTCTTTGATTACAACCAAGCGCACGCTCATATCGCATTCGCCAAGTCGTCGGGCAGGTCACTTCATTTTTTTGAACGATGGCCGCGTGAATCTATACCGAAAGCACCTACTGTATCAGTCTCACTGAGACAACCTTTGCGGACTCAGAGCTAGATTAACTTGGGACTTGTCTCAAATCAGATCTCAAATGAGGTCTCAGGTTTGATACTCGATACAATCAAAAATGATTTCTCTGCTAAAGATCCTTTGGCAAGATTCTTAGCATTCATGTTGCTCTCCGTGTTCTGATCAGCAGGTAATATATTGAAGGGGCAGACAGGATTTAGCTGGTATGTATGTTATTTACATTTGGGTGAAGCGGACTTTGTTAAAGTGCTAAGGACGAGGATTAGTGTGGGTTTGTGGGATAGCCCTCATAGAGTTCAAATTTCATAATGCATAGTAGCTTAGCTACAATTAACTGCAGAACATTGGTCAGACTTCACATAGCAGCACGTTATCACCTCAAGCTTAACCATAAGCTCTAAACGAAGATGAGAAAGTGCATTGATGACTTTGGAACTTCCGTAGATCACACACTTTGTTTAGCTTATCCAAACAGTTATTTGTCCACTTTTATATAAACTCCTTAGAACAAATCACCGAATCTTTTAGACCACCGTTTTAGTACTTAATTAAAATACATGTAAAATTGTGAAGGCTATTCCGCCTGGTGACTGATTTCCTCTAGAGATCAAGACAATTTGCTAATAGATTACTTAATTTAAACTAAAATTAAATAATATTAATAAATCAAATCATTAATTTATATAGATATATAAATATAATATCGAGATAATATAGAAAAATATAACGATAAAAACTAGTGAGTTTATACTGACTAACCCGCCTAGTGTCCTGAGGTAGCACAACTCCATCAGTCCAGACGTTAGCTGCAGCGTGTAGTGCGCTTGTAGTAGTGTTAAGCTTCAGTTCCACAGCTGAAACATCCAGCTCTGGTTGAGACTGTGCTAAACTGTCCTTCAGATAATCAGTGGAATGCATAGAAAATGTTGCAGAAGGCCAGTGGAATACAAAGTTGGAGCCTAGAGCCTTGCTTCCCTACAATTACAATTAGTATAATATGTGGATGTGTGGATGTGGATATGCTGGATATGTGGATGTGGATATGCTGGATGTGGATATGCTGGATGTGGATATGCTGGATATGTGGATGTGGATATGCTGGATATGCTGGATATGCTGGATATGTGGATGTGGACATGCTGGATATGTGGATGTGGATATGCCGGATGTGGATACGCTGATAAATTATCTTAAGGGCATGAAATAAAAAGTCTTAGAAAACAGTTACCATACCAATTGAACAGTTTCGTTCAGCTATTATATAATTATCAAGAGGAAGTTTGATTAGCAATAATTGCTAATCAAACTTCCTCCTGTTTCAAATTTTCTGTACTACAAAGGTCACAATGCAAGTTGCTTTTTAGGAGCACATTAAGGACGGGGTGGTTGATGTATGAGAAGTAAGGCTATATGTTGGTAGGTAGACGTGAAATGGGATCACCGCGAGCCACTCTCAAAAGCATATCTGTTATTTTCCATCAAAAGGTGTGTAAAACTTATAATGTACAGGAATTGCGGACATTTGCTTCTAAAATTGCTTCTAAAGTGTCTTTATTCCTTATTTTATAAAATTTATTAGTTTTATTTTATAAAAGTCTTATTCCACATATGTACATGTATTTGATCTACATCAAACTTATCAGTGATTTTGCTATCCACTCAGACACAATTTATGGGCAGATGTCAGTAGAAGCAGATTGATAGTTCAAGATTGAGGGTAGCAATGGTTTCCACAATCTCTGAAACAAGTTTGTAGGCAAGCTATTATTGCATGGCAATGCCAAATAAATTGATTGTATTACAAAACCTCCATGATCAATATTATCAGTGTAAAAAAGAACTGGTTGGTTTTGCAAGTCAAATAATGTATTCTCTTTGAATGAATGTTAATCCAGGATTTCCTCACTGTTTTAGTAAACAGAAATAATTGATGCTTAGATAGCAGAGTTGACTGGCGTGGCAGATTTTGTTAGCAAAATTGTGGGTTTGGTTCCAATGGTATTCCACTCTGTTATTTAGGAAGTCAAGTTTGATAGGGCGTTTGTGAATGCAAAACATTTGCGGGTGCATGCAGTGCTTTATGCAAGGCAGGCATTTACTGATTGAATAACTAAATATTGAGGTGGTTAAAAAACTAAATATTGAGGTGGTTAAAAAACTAAATATTGAGGGGGTTGAAGAACTAAATATTGAGATGTGCTTGTACCCAGTGGCCACAACCATGCACTAACAAGGTCCACCAATGCTATCAATCCTGTGGTATGTTCCTGCGGTATCAATCTACCTCTACCGATATCTGTCCACACTTTGTGGTTGTGTATGTGGCTATAGCAATCGCTGATAAGTCTATGCAGTTTCATTTAAATAAATAAATTGTATCCCAAACCCATTTATCTATTGTAAGCATCTCATGTATTGTGATGGTCATACAGCTTACACAATTATACAATATACATAGTCTGTAGTCTGTGATACTAACCATTGCGTAACTGTTGATGCCATGGAAGGAGCCGGTTACCACTGTAACTTTACACACATCTGAGCAGGCCACTGCAGCCATAAACCTTGAGTGACACTTCATTTCTTCACCTGAAAGTCACAAAGTACAACATTAATCTTACCGTATCAACTAACCAATAACTTGAGTAGAATATAGGTGCACAGACGTATGCCTACGCTCAAGTGAAATGCTTGGATACTTGATATTTCGGTTGATAAATAGGCAATAAGTTTGTTAGTTAGTTTTGTACTGATTTTAGGTGGCAATGCAATAGCTGAGCTAGTCAAGGGAGATATACCAGGCCTCCAGTAATTTACCTGCTGATTATAACACAGGGAGCAACTTTAGGATTAAGAATCTTACAAGAGAATTCTGAGCAGAGAAATTTGCAATGCAGCTGTATTCAAACCCAGGACCTCATGATCGAAGTGGCAAGTTCTATTGACCTAGTTTTTATGGCAGCAGGAAACCTGAGCAACATTAGGGCTGAACTGTTAGTAGTACTTGTGTAACTCGCTTTACAACAAAATGTGCAAGGATAATGACATATTACAGTAACCGTCCAGCCAACCTAAAATAGACTACCTTCTGGCAGGCTGTTATCCATAACATGTCGTAATAGGGACTAATAAATAAGCCACTGATAAATAAGGCACTGATAAATAAGGCACTGTATTTTTATATAAATTTTATACTGCATTTACTCTATTTTTTATATTTTTATAACGTTCTTAGTTTCCACTGCTCAGTATGGCATTTATATTTCTATCAATATGGCAACAACATAAGCATAGACATATGTATAAACATAACATAAGCATAGACATATGTATAAACATCAACATAAGCATAGACATATGTATAAACATCAACATAAGCATAGACATATGTATAAACATCAACATAAGCTTAGACATATGCATAAACATAACATAAGCATATACATATGTATAAACATCAACATAAGCATAGACATATGTATAAACATAACATAAGCATAGACATATGTATAAACATAACATAAGCATAGACATATGTATAAACATCAACATAGACAAATTTTGTGTCAAATGGATGTTGCTGCAGCTAATATTGAAAAGATGCAGTTGGCCTGCTATTATAGTCGTGCTGAAAGGACGAGGCCTAAAAAGGAGTAGAAAATAATGCCTCCCTAAGCCTATCCGCTTATACTGAATGCTAATCCCAACCCAACACAGGAGAAATATATGAGCCTTTATTTAACATGAAAATTTTATCTATCAGCAACATAGTGACTAGAATACTCACTGTAGACTAGAATACTCACTGTAGACTAGAATACTCACTGTAGACTAGAATACTCACTGTAGACTAGAATACTCACTGAAGACTAGAATACTCACCGTAGACTAGAATACTCACTGTTGAGTAGAATACTCACTGTCAACTAGAATATTCACTGTGACTAGAATACTCACTGTTGTCTTGAATACTCGCTGCGACTACAATACTCACTGTTGTCTAGAATACTCACTGTTGACTAGGGGTTCGGAGTCTTGCTCACTCTCACACTGGTTGACTAGGAATACTATTGGCAGTCTCCTCTGTGTACACAATTGTATGAAATGTGCTGCTTTAGTGCTGGCATCAGATGTCCAGTGTCCTCCATTATTGGCTACTATCCCAACGGGGTACCTACAACGCACCATCACCGCTATTAATGGACATTATATGAGATATAATAGCCTCATGGGACCTGCACTTCGAGTCTACAGCCAAACCACTGGTGTGAGATATATTATTTGGGGATGCGTATTGGAAAATATACAGTATACTCTGTAATTTGTAGGTTTTATTAGTGTCTGTATTCATTTTGTTTTTACCTAGAGTTGTCCTCTCTAATGAACAGTTTTGTAGTTTTGTCGAGAGTTGTACGCTCTGCTAAATAATTTTCCTAGCTTGGTAATGATTTAGTTATTTCAAGAATTTCCTTTCTTCTTCAATCTCTGCTTGTACAATACAGGCATGATATTCTAGCAATGCGTCTGCTTGCAAAACTTGTGACACGTTCCAACTCGTGGATATTCTAAAAACGAATCTAGTTACAATAAGCCATGGTAGCTGGACAGATCAGGCTGAATTTTAGATAGTCGTATTTTTATCCAATCAGTAATTGCTGTGTTCGTGAGAACAAATTATTGTCAGTCCTTTTCCACAAACATATTCTGGTAACGCACACTGAACACTTAAAACTGCGTTCTGATTGCTGACTAAAGACTGCATGAAAAGAGAGGGGATTTAGGTCACTGCAGGCAGAGATCGTGTTGCTGGGCTGTATTTTGAAAGGACTCCACATTTTTTGAAGATACAACTTTTTAATACATATTAAAACAGGCTTCTACTATTGCCACTGACTATAAACTGCCTCAAGTTCAAGAACGCTTGGTATCTTTGTGGGTGTGGGTTATGGGAAAATGTGCAGGCGTTGTGCCAGAGACAATATAATGGTCGCTTTAGAAAGAAAAAAAGAACACAGTTAATGTAAACAGGAACACATTCGCTAACTTTTTTAGACATATCTGCAAATATTGGTAGCTGCCTACTCCAAATTTAATTAGGAGTTACATATCTTGTAAATATTTTAAAAAACACATGTTGCCAGCAATCTGGGTTTGATCCTGTGCTCCTATCATGATCCAGCATGCAATCCTACCAACTGAGCTATTCCTCCTTTGGTTTCACCATGTAGATAAGCTGCATATAATTTAACATAAGGAGCAGTTATCTATGTTGACTGCATTATGCTCCTACGCAACGTCACAGCACGATGTCCAGAGACGATATAATGGCAGCTTTAGAAAGAAAAAGGAAATTGTTTATTGTTAAAGTGATTGATTTCAATGATCTATGCATATGTTTGAATCAGGAATGTGTTATAAAGCAATTCCAACAGTGTCAATAAAATTTCTTAAATGTTAAAAATTATTTTAAAACATTAAGACTGACAGTGTTTCTGGGAAAAGGGAGAAAATTAGTGCTTTTGGATCTGGCGATACGTGACAGGAACTGTACTCACCTTCGGCTTGCTACGCCCACCTTCGCTTCGGGCAATAACATGCTTCTTAGCAAAAGGCTGCATAATGTGAAAGATTTCATTCAAAGTAATAAATAATAAAAATTGCTATCCACTAAATAGAGCGAAAAAGGTACAATAGTGTTATTAATTTTTAGGCAGCTAGCAATGGTAAGGAACGTAAGGTAATGCTTGAGGGAATTGTTCTTAGCATTAGGCGTGATGGTGCGACCCTTGATATCTTGTAGCCACATATCATTTATATAGCCATTGGTAATGAGAGTTGAGCCAGCTGATAGGGTACGATGGCAATCCCATTAGCTTCAGTTTTCCATATAAGGGAATAATTGATAAGTGGCCTACTAGTGCATAGTACAGCACAACTCCCAAATATAGGTAAGCACAACTCCCAAATATAGGTAAGCACAACTCCCAAATATAGGTAAGCACAACTCCCAAATATAGGTAAGTGCAGCTCCCAAATATATGCATTGAATATTTGATGAACTTTATCAAAGCTGTAATACTACTGAAATCTTACCCCGATATTGATGCAAATCCGGTGACCACGGAGGTCCCATAAAGTGCTTTAAACTCCTGAAAGCCACTGCCATCAACCAGTCTGGATATAACCTGTGAATATTACAATACAGAGAGATAATGAATGATATTGCCATGGAAGCAACAAAATTGTTAGTAAATTTTGCACTTCAAATCTGATGAAGGAAAGACTGAAAAAAACCATTACTATAATTATCTAAGCAGCAGACATGGGATTTCCCTATCCATAACTCGGGATTTCCCTATTCATAACTCGGGAACTTTAACCAAAAAACTACATTTTGAATCACATAAATTTTGGCAACCCATATTTAAAATATATTGTAATGGGCACTTAAAGGGATAGTTCACATTTGAGACTATATCTGGTGCATTATTGCCATTACTGTGTTCTTGCTAGAATAAA
>JAOQGN010096665.1:0-12001 GCA_027564295.1 Himantozoum antarcticum
AATCTAGCCAATCAGAGGGGAGCACTTCCGTTCAGTCGATCTACACCATTTAGACATATCCAATAATTTGTATTAATCATGTCATTAGTGGGATCATTACAGAACAGCCTTTAGACATGGTATTAATGCCGATAGTTGGCAAACCATCATCGATCAAACATTTATAAGCAAAATCACAAAACATAGGTTTTGGAACATAGGCTACTATTGTTGTCTCTTCTAGGCCGAGATGCTGCGGTATAACGTCACGTGACAAGGACCTAGGTGTCAAGTTGGTGTCGCGAACTCTGACCCTGTGAGAGTGAGTAGTAATAAAAAATGTGCTAATTTTGCTTTGGTGTTCTAGCTGTGACAAATATGGTTTAATGTAAACATGTGTGAACTGCCAGTCAGATCTATGTGGTACATATAGCAACTCTTCCAAAGATGCAGTTGCTAAATATTTTACCAAGTACACTCCAAGTCTAAGACTACACTTTAGGGTGGGAGCAGAGTCACTTTTTCAGACTTCCGACAGACTCTTATGATTGGGGACTCCAACTCCACTCTACTCAACATTTTAGCGTTCAAACTTGACTCTACTTCAACTTTACCTGAATTCCAACAGCTTTTGCCTCGAGAGGGCTGTGGGTCGACTCTTCAAGCATCATTGTCAAGATTGGAATTATGGCAATGCCACTGGAATTAAACGTTTGCAGATGGCTTCTCCAGTCAATTTCTCTCAAGAGTTAATTAATTGTGTACCATAATTATAGCATTTTGTATTGATAACCTCAATTTACGCAGTTATAGATGTTATCAGTATTAAAAGATTCATTTGTTGACCTAAATGCTTGACTTGACCGTGATTTGCTCACTGAGGTTCTTACGTGACTTTGGATCAACTTGATACTCCAGCGGAGGCAGAATTCAACTTGACTTTAACTCCGATTTCAAATTGTTGTTGTGACATACTTGAATTCAAGCTACTTTTTTCTAATGGGAAGCAACTTTGACTTGACTCCATCCATTTAGCTATGACTACTGAAAATTCGAGACTCCGTAAAAGTGCGACTCCGTAAAAGTGCGACTCCGTAAAAGTGCGACTCCGTACACCGCTGATCAATACCAACCATTTCATTATCATTCAATAAATTCACAGGCCTGGTTGTCACACTGTTGGCCACTGTCAAGTTTACAGGCGGTCAACTAACCTTAATAAAGCTCTGGTAGGTAGATGCTCCCTCTGGTGTCCACCCTACTCTTTGGCAACCTCTGAACGTCTGTCTCTTAATCTGTGTCTGTTGGTATGTGGTGCTCCCAATGGCGCTCCCTCTATCCAGTGGCAACTTCTAGGTTCGTCAGTATCACTATATGTATCTCTCAGTCTGTCTATATCTCTCCATCGCACATCCAGTCTCATACTCACTCCAACATAGACTTTAGGGACCTTTTTTACTTTTGCGCCTCGCTTTCATTCTTCATTCTTGCAGTTGATTTGCTCATTCATATTATTCGCTCATATCACATACCACTTCACATATTCTCTCTCCCGCACTTCGGTAATTCTACATGCTCTCTTTCTTTTTTTCACACTCTTTCATACTCTCATTCACACACTCTTCCCTTAATCCACTTCATCCTGGTCCTCTGCCATGGCCTCCTCGGTCCTGACAGGGCTTCCCCTGGAGCAACATTGCAGGGTTCATTTCCCTCTTGGGTATCGCCCCTATGAGGGGTCATGTCATCAGGTGATGTACCGTCCTCAGTATCTGTTCTGCTGACATAGTACCTGTTGCTATTGGAGTAGCGGTTACCACTAGTATGGTCATGTTGTCTGTCTGTGGTCTATCTACCGGAGTAGCTTCACTGGTCAGTCGCAATCAATGTCTGATTATCCGAGGATAATCCCTTTCCCTTTTCTACCAAAGTAGCTTTTGAGCCAGTTGGCTCGTTTGTAGTCCCAAGGACCACCTGCTCATGCGTAACGACTAGACCAGTGGGTTGGCTAGACGTCGTCGCAGTCTCAGTTCTGTTTGTAAGTCATTGGAGTTGTACCAGTTGGTACACTTCCTGTTGGTACGGTTACTGCTACAGGGTACAAGGTCTGTAGCCTGTTGTTGGCTTCAGTTATCGTCCTGAGGAGTGCCTCTCCCTCCCCTGCTGCTTGCCTGTCCCAATGGAGTTTTTGTCTCCTCCGGTGGACATCGGCCAACTGCCTATTCAAGGCCGTCTCCTCGAGGGCCCTCTCCCTCTTCTGAAAGGATTCTACATCAAGGCTCTGTCTGAGCTGCTCCAACCTGATCTGTTGGAGATTCTCTCAGAGCAATTCACCGACACTCAACCCTCCTCACAGGCCGTTGGTAGAGTTCATTAGCTCTGTTTGAGCTTCTAGCACCAGAGGTCAGTGCCCTTGAGTAGTTTAAGCTACTCCCACTCGTGGTAGGCACGCTACTCATGCTGCTACTAGACGCTTCTGGAGCAGCCGGGATAGCAACAGGACTGTTTGAACCTGAGAATTCTACTCATTGGTTCCCCTGAATACGTACGGTACATGCCTGATATTCATGCTCCAATATCCCGCACCATTTGCACCTTGGTGTAGGGCACTCTCTGGCTCGGTGGCCCTTCTGACTACAGTTGTAGCATTCCACGGACGGGCAACTCATTGCCAAATGGCCCTTGACCTTGCAAAGTATACGCCACAAGCTAATAGGCCTGGGAGGTCTCTTACCTCTGCCCGACATATCAATGGTGCAGTATTAATAAAATACTCACCAACCAACTAGCTAGTGAACTAGCTCACACTTTGCACCCTTCCACGCGCCTCCAATCTCTACCAGCAACCCTGTAAAATAAAGATATGGACTATTACTTTGTAAATTTATGACTGTTAGTACCATTTGTTTATGATTTATAATACACATAATCATCATTCCTAGGTGGAATAACCCTTCTACCACTTCTATTAAAAAACACTCCTTCCTCTGGTTCGGAAGGGGGGAGGGGTCTACCCCTGTCTCCCTCAAGGGGCTGTTCATGGCTAGCTGACTCTTTGTGTGGTCTATCAGGTTCATTTCCCGATAGTACTGGTTCTATGTCGACAGTGGAAGTTGTCTCTATAGGTTCGTTATCTATTGTCTCTTGTGTCCAGGTTATCACTCCCTACGTCCTCTTTTTCAGGGTTCACGACCTTGTCAAGGTCGTGAAATAATATTGGGGTATCTTTCAACAAAACTGTCTATGCTATTTTCTAATGAGAACAAGTGTTTCCTGTTCTGGCTCAGCTCACTCGGGCCAACCGTTACCCAGTAACTTTCAGAGTTTGTATCTTTCCTAATTATGATACCTTCTTTTCCTACCTCTGTAGGAGTCTTAACGCAAGCCTTTTTCCCTATCTGTAACTCTTTCAGAGATTTAGCCCTGTACTTACTACATTTTTCTTGACTTATGTTTCTGTTCGGTGTCTATTTTTGTAAATAGTTCAAAATTCACGTCCTTTTCGGAGGCATCCCGAAATTGGGATCGTATGCACCTCCCAAACATCAATTCACCTGGTGAAAACCTAGACGATAGTGAGGTCGCTCTGAATGCTAACAAGGCTTTGGACTGGTCGACTTTATGCCATAGTCCTTTTACAATTGCTACTGCTCTTTCTGCCAACCCATTTGCCTGGGGGTACCGTGGACTGCTAGTGACATGTTCAAAACCCCACTGTTGAGCAAAACTTTGAAACTGTTTACTTGCGTAATACGGGCCATTATCTGACCTGACTTTCTTTGGGATACCAAAGCATGTAAATATATTTTTGAAAGCTAATATCACTGCCTGAATAGTTTGTGTACTGAGTGGAGCAGTTTCAATCCACCTAGAATAATAATCTATTACCGCCACGTATATGTCTCCCTGAAAGACAAAGAAATCTGTGGCCACTTCCACCAAAGCGGTTTCTGGCAACAGATTAATTCATAGGTTGATGTTTTACAGCTCTATGTTTTATACAAATCTCAGTCATTCACAAACGTTTCTATATCATTACTTACATTAAGCCACCAGAAAACCTGTCTTGCCCGTCTTCGACATTTGTCAACGTCCTGATGACCCTCATGTCATTGTCTCATGTATTCCTTTCTCAATGAACTAGGAATATATAGCCGAGACCCGGTACATTTTCAGACCACCGTATTCGGTGATCCGATTTCTACAGCTATACATACATGCTAGTTCTCCTGTCTCTCTTTTCCTGAGTGCGGCCATCCCTCAACAACGTAGTCCAGACATTTATCCGCAGTGGAATCTGCTCGAGCTGCCTTGAGTAGCTCTCTATGGAAGTTGTTACTAAGACTTTCCTGCACATAGGCTGCTACATAGCTTTCAGCAGAATCACAATTTGTAATGCTTATGTCATTGTTTCCCCGACTCACTTGGTCTACTGAGTGCATCTGCCAAGTACATGTATACTCCTGGGGTATGAAAAATCACATTTTAAATCTCTGGACTTTTAGGGGCAATTTTGACAGATTCTTTTCCCTCAACACTTCTATTAGGGGCTTGTGGTCTGTTTCTATCTCAAAGTGTCTCCATACCAAATAGAAGTCGGACTTTTCACATGCCCACGTGGTGGCTAGTGCCTCTTTCTCTATCATGGCGTAACGTGATTCTGCCATTGTCAGTTTACGTGAAGCATACTCAACTGGTTGCCAGTTGCCGTTACCTGAGTTCTGTAACATAGCTGCTCCCATGGCTGACTGACTCGAGTCTGCCATAAGACGGTGTTGTTTACTAATATCGAAATTGCACAACACTGAAGCTGATACTAGCTCTTCCTTTGCCAACTTAAAGCCTGTTTTTGGTTTTCAACCCAGTACCAGGTGGACGTTTTTCCTACCACCACGTTCAATGGAACGCACAAACCTGCTGCGCGGGGACTAAACTTACTACTCTTTTTTCATTACTGGAGGTTCCATTGTTCTCATAGCTCTTACTTTTTCTGGGTCGGGTTTTATTCACTTCCCACTAACTATATGACCCAAAAACTTTATCTCTCCGACTCCAAACTCGCACTTCTCTTTGCATAAAGTCATACCTACAGACTCAATTTTACTTAATACTTTGGCTAATCAAGCCCAATGTTCTCCCTCATCTTTTCCAAACACCAAAATACCATCCATTAAATATATGGTCCCTTTTAGACCCTGTAAAATCTTTTCCATTGAGCGCTGAAAAAATTCTGATGCAGAAGAAATACCGAAGGGCATTCTTTTGAAACGGAATCGTCCTCAATGTGTAATGAACGTAGCTAACAATTGGGACTGTTCGTCCGGAACTACCTGCCAGAATCCTGAATTTGCATCTACCTTTGAAAAGATTCTGCCTTCCCCCAGTTTAGATAGCATATCACTGACCTTTGGTGATGGGTAACATTCCCGTTCTACCCCTTTATTTAACATAGTTAAATCTACGCACATTCGGATGTTTCCATTAGGTTTTGGTGCTATTGTCAAACCCCAACACCATTCAGTGGGTTGGTCCACTGGCTCTAGGTGTATACAACCTTAGGGGTTTGGTTCCCTCTTTGATACTGATGTAGAATATGTCAGGCATTATGCCTAACCCATTGAACAACTTGGGGAATCTTTTGAAGGGATCAAAAGAGTGTTCGCATATACTATCGACTATTGCTAGTAAGCCCAATTTCTTAATTTGGTTTGCTCCCAGCAAATTTCTCTTAGCTCCTTTTACTATTGAAGCTAGTGTCACTGTGGAGCAGCGTTTGCTTTGTATAAGAATTTCTGCTTCCCCGTAAACTTCCAATATTTTTGGAATTATATTTGAAATTATATTTGGAAGTTTACGGGAAATATTCGGAACCTCAAACTGTTTCATGTATTTTCAAAAGTTGTGAATCTATTCATCCTTTGTTTGAGTTGATCAACAGTCTCTTTATGTAAGCAAACCTCTGTTTAAAATTTAATCTCATGCATGAGATGGCTCATATATGGCATATATATGGCATATATGGCTCATATATGGCATAGATGGATATTTTTATTTTACTGCCGCCCTAGCCACTCCCACCATTCACCCATTTGTCTCGATCAAAAACTGCGCTATATTTTAGATATTTTTACTAAGGAAACCCTATGGTAACAACAATATAGACTCTCGCCCTGGAACCTCAAGTTCTGAGCAGAGTAATAACTGAGTGAGGATACACAAAGAGTGAGGATAGTGATGTACTGCAAAACATTGGAGGCTAACACATTTATTACTCGCATGTTGGTACTGGCTGTACCAATGCCCATATATACATGTACATGTATACTGGCCATACTGACCAGTGTTCATGCATGGTTTATGCTATGTGTAAATTCGGCCTTGGCTATTTTTGTTATAGGCTTTCTGGGCAAATTGGTTTGAAGCTGTTACGATTAGTGCTCACTTGCAGAAATGGAGATACCTCATGGTGAGTTAATGACTTGGTGTATCTATGTTAGCTCTAAGTGGCCAACTAGCTAATGTAGCCGATTGTATCGATCTAACTCTCTGTTGAACTCATCTAATTGACTGAGACAGTTTAGTCATAGCAAAATGTTTATAAGATTACGGTTGTAGCAACCAACATATTAAATGAATGCAAAAGTGGGGATATATACATGTAAATGTATTATGGTAGAGTGATTATTTTTAACCTGGAGGTTAAGTGATTGTATTTAATTGACCTGTTGTATTGAATCGACCTGTTGTATTGAATCGACCTGTTGTATTGACTCGACCTGTTGTATTATTTGTTTAGTTTATTATTCATGGTAATATTTCAATTAACACTGGCAATCAGTGATTGATTGCGTGTGGGTAATTTCACTTAAATTGGCCCGCAATTCGCAAAGGTTTAAACTGTTCCTACGTCATGTATAATTCATCAAGTGTCTGTAGAAATATGCTGTGATAGTTTAAAATAATAAAACACTTCAAAAATAGAGGCCTGTTTGATATATTGATTGATTACATGATACTCTTAGGCCTAATCTTATAAAACTGTTAAATATTTTATCCATCTTTGCAAGAAAAAGTGTTCTAGTACCGGCCATCAGAATTTTTTAAGTGAGAATTTTTGTAGACCTTTTGATTATAACTGTGTACGAATTCATTCGGTGGTTTTAGTAACTGATAAATCCAATCTAATCCAGTTCAATCTGATTGTGTGTTCAGGCCAAAAAAAGCACTTACTCTCACAAGAAAAATGTGATTTATGTGGCAGAATATTTTTGGTTGCCAATGGTGCTTGGCATGCCATTTTGGTAAAAAATTCAGCCACTACATGAGACAAGCACTTTTTTGCATTCCTGAACAAAATCTTTTGCCGTGCATATTGTTTATTCTTTACTTTTTAAAGGCAGAAAACTACAGTTGATGTCACATAATTACATGTATGTCAGAAAATAAATTTTATATTTATAGCCAAATTTTGGAATCTGAATTCTCATTTGAATAATTTTAATTGAATAGATTTAGCTAAATAATTAACTACATGTACATTTTTTGACTGATTGACCAAATAATGCTGATTTTATTTGGCTTTTGATTGTTGACCGATTAGATGATTGATTCAGGTCACGGGGTCATTCAGGTCACGGGGTCATTCAGGTCACGGGATCATTTCTTTATAATTGAAACTCTGATTCAGTTCCCAATGAATTTGCCAGGCCTTCAGTTTCTTTAAAAATAGAACAAATTAATTTGTTTGTTAGTCATTACCAGTTCAGTACTATCTGCCTAACAGCCTTTGAATATATTGATTGAAATTGCTGACATGAAGTACTTTGGGAAGTTGTACGTATCACTCCAATTATAAGTGTGTGCAGACAATCACTGCTATACCCAAATATTTTGGGTGACTAGCCTAGTTATCTTCTTAGTCCGCTTGAAATTCATCTATGCTATGATATTATCATCTGGTTTACCAGTGATGTCTGCTTTACCAATACAGCTTTGTTCACACAAGCTTTTATATTCTACTAGATGTAGAGATCAAGGTAGAACCATACTACTATTATAATGTAGAGGCTGACAATGTGCTCCCTGCTTCCATTGGTTAGTATACCTAATACACTCTTTCCTTATTTATTTGCTTTTACACAAATAATATGGAATTTATGAACTGTGTTCCAACAATCTCTCTTTAGACATCGTTTGTCCCCCGTCATGTTGTATAATAAAATCTTGATATGGTTGTAATAAATAATTGTTTTATTTGATCAATTTTCGATCAAAATATTGTTACTGAAGTATGGTTTTTCTATATGGAATAGGTGAAAATGGTTTAGCTATATCTCGGCTCTTGGTTACTCTGTAATAGAGATTTTCTGCACAGAGATAGAGAGCGGCAGCATTCTCTAATCATGATAATCTTTCACAGCTGTATGGCATAGGGCACCATTCACAGGCAGATGACGTTAGATGTACCCTCCAGCTCCGTGTGTTCGGGTTGATGAAATCCGCTAAATTTAGCAATGTTTATTAGGATTCTTGAGAGCGCACAGCAAATTGACGACGAAGTCTTACTGAAATAATTTGTCTGAATAGCCCGGTCAAATACGACACTGTGTTGGCACCCGACAATATGTTACCCGACAATTGTGTTGGAACCCGACAATATGGCACCTAAGACAATATGTTAGAGCTCTAATGTATTTAGACAATACGTTAGAGCTCTAATGTATTTAGACAATACGTTAGAGCTCTAATGTACTTAGACAATACGTTAGAGCTCTAATGCATTTAGACAATACGTTAGAGCTCTAATGTAATTAGACAATACGTTAGAGCTCTAATGTATTTGGAGAATACGTTAGAGATGTAATGTATTTAGACAATACATTAGAGCTCTAATGTATTTAGACAATACGTTAGAGCTCAAATGTATTTAGACAATACGTTAGAGCTCTAATGTATTCTCAGCTGTCCATAACAATACAGCTGCCCATAGGTGTTCTCATGGCCAACTGTGTTGATATTATCTAATTGAGATGGAATAACCCATACATTGAATTGTCAACGCTACCTGCGATGTACTTATATACTCAGGCATATTATTGGTAACTACTTTGCTTGATTTGCAGGTGTTAAAGTTGATGATAATGTAGACAAGTCACGAGATATGCTAACAGGTAATAATAATAATCAGTTCGCTTATACACGCTTCATAAGCTGTGAAAATAACTTATTGCCACCTGGTCACTGGGTACAAGCACACTTCGGCCATCTTCAGCCTTTCAACCTCAAATCGGGTAATTGCACCCTACATTGCATAAAGCACCGGGTGCCCTTCACAAACACCCTACCAGACTCGGTTGCATAAATAATCGAGTGGACTACCCACAAACCTTCGAACCCACAAACCATCGAACCCACAGCCATGCGATTGCAAATCCGCCGCACTAGTCCACTTGGCCATTTAATCACATACTCAATAACCAGTCAGTGAGTAAATTATTAGGAGTAGATATTGACATCATATATACATATAGAGTTTTCTGCTCACTAATAGCGAAGGTGGGGCAATTCTATCATTCAAAAACTTAAATTAATCGTTTTTCATATAAGTCCGTTTCCAACATGCTTTGCTTTAGTATGCACACTAGGCTCGTTTTCCCACTTGGGAGTTATCCCAGACATAAGTTGATTGTCTACTCATGTATGACTACGAGAGCCAGGTGCCTAAGCACGACTGACTACCATTGATACGATAAGTCAACAGCCGACAAGTGACTGGCATAGCTATACCTGGCAGCATATCATCTCAGGTCTGTACCAAGAGGTGTACACTCCCAAGTTTAAGACTCGACTTCAGAATTGGAATGGACTCATTTTTCTCAGACTTTCAACAGACTTCTGACTCTTATGATTGGCAACTCCAACTTCACTCTACTCTACATTTTTAGCACTCAAACTTGACTCTACTTTAACTTTACCTGAATTCCAACATATTTCTGTTGGCGATCGAGAGGGTTTGTGTGTGGACTCCACAAACAAGCATTGTCAATCATGGAATTATGGCAATGTCACTGGAATTTATTCTACTAGCCATATTATTGGCCCTCTGAGCTTCACAGAATTACTTGTTGTGACTGAGAATCCCAAGCCAATAGGACCTATGCCTCATCGGAAGGAGATGAAACCCAGAGTAGACCCAACTGTGGTGGCTGGCGCAAGATAGTCAAATACATTACTGAGAGGGAAGCCACCTCCACCAGCATACACAACTGTTATGGGTCCGTGATTGTAAAGCCTAACCCAGTAGTTGGTGCTACCTTCTCAACGGCCAACCCCATCCCTTCACAGCCTGACCAAGTTCAATCTTGCGGTCCTTCTGGACTATTACCCCACTCCCCTATGCTTTTAGGTGAAACAGAGTGCCTGAACATTCATTATGAACTGGACACAGACTCGGAGATGAAGAAGAGACAATTAGATCCGAGACCTCTCCACTGCCTGCCTGGATTCCACGCTAACTTCCCAATCTGGATCCAGAGAACCTGCTCAATGCGTATCCTTGGACCACGATCCTCAACTAGGATCCTCAACTAGGATCCTCAACTAGGATCCTCAACTAGGATCCTCAACTAGGATCCTCAACTAGCCAACAGATGGATGTGAAATTTGTCCACACTCAGATTCAGAAGTGGGTCTGTGATAAAACCCACCAGAGTATCTCAGCTACCGTCACTGGAGAGAACCTCACAACATGCCTGTTGTGTGGCTACACTACTAGCTCAGACAAGGCTCCAATCCATGTCTCGCAGCATTTGACTGTCTTCTTCTGTAGGTGCCGTTACCACCAGGCTAGTAGAGACTCCATGTACTTACACCAAAATAACACATGCACATATGTTTACTCAAACACGACCATACTGTTGTATGAAGTGGATGAATCCTCATACCCATTTTTGTTAACTCACATGAAATGGAGAAGGCCCCCTTCATATCCCCATTGCCACTCCACCATGACTGGCAGTGGCCGCAATACTGTCCACATCAAGGCCGCCAGACAGCCCTGAGACGGCGAGCAAGGAAGAGTCGGCGTACCAAGAATGCTGTGATCGCCCATACCCCTCCACCTGCAACCAGCAGTGAGCTCACCCTGACCAGTATCCCTCATGTCTCTCACCAGTGACAGGGATGCTGTTCCCCTCGTCCAGTGTGTAAACACCCACCTGCCTACACCCCCGGATGCCGCCACCCTACCCACTGCACCTGTCTCCCAGTTGTCATCACCTCTAGGAGACAGTGACTCCTTACTGTTTGCTGCACGCAGGCAGCAAGCTGACAGCTTACAAATGCAAGCAGAGAGCCTATTGACCGAAACCACCAGGATCCTAGCTCAAGCAGAACAGAAAGCCAACAGCTACCGACAGCAAGCCTGACGTATGCAGCAAATGGCCCGGGATCTTCTCACCTAGTAACTCCAACACTCTAATGACTAACCATGTAGCCACTAGACTCCAAAATATTGATGTTACCTATCTATCAATTTGGTCTTGACATAAAAGCTAAATACTGATCGCAGTGGGTTAAATGATATTATATTCATTATTGTATGTATATACTGTTTTTTAGTCTGTTGACTGTGTCACTGTTGACTGGTGCAAACTGATAGCAATATAAGTGTATTTTCATAATGTTGTATGTCATGTTTAACCACGCTACAGATAAAGCAACACGAGGTGTCGTTGTCAACACATAACCATGTCTTCCTGAAACAGTATTAGTAATAAAAAGCAAACTATTAGATGACTTTATATCATTCTTTGTCCAAGCTGGTGTTTTGCTCTGGAGAATTACATAATAAATAAATATCAACTGCATATGGTTTTCAGGGGAATTCCCTGAAACTGCTCATACTGTGTCTGATTTTCGGCAATTCATTGCAATATATACCTTGTATTGTCTACTAAATAACTGCAGCCTATAAATTGCCACAGAGGCTGGGTGTAACTAGGACTTGTAGTAGCCCACACTA
>JAOQGN010096776.1:0-11999 GCA_027564295.1 Himantozoum antarcticum
ATAAGTTTGATAGCTCCCTGGAAAGCTCTTTCCAAGGGCTTTCAGTAAATATGTTGGTTGAAGGGGCACCTTCAAAAACAAAGATTTTACGACCGAGGAGCTGCCATTTGAATTTTGCTGAACATGACCGGCAGTGAGAGGGTTAATATTTAACAGTGATATGTTCTGAAACACAGCCAATCCATGAGGTCATGTTTACATATAAATAGCTTGTCAAGTCGATGAGCTAGTAACAATGTAGGCCTACTAAACACTAATTATTTCACAGTGCAATGGAACTCATGGAATAACACCGGAAATTAGTTTAATTTTATGCCTCTTTCGACTGCTTTAACCACAAGCAGTTAATGGGAATTATTAACAGATGGCAGAAATATTGAGCTGACAGTAATGTCATGTTTGTGTCATGTTTGTCTTAACTCATAATTGTGTGATAAAACCAAGAATAATAGCAAACAGTTTAATAGTTTGGAACAAGTGCTTAGACATTGATCTAAATACATGGCACTTTACCATTTATTGGATAGGACGTTACTCTGTACATGTATATATGTGTAGGGCTGGCTGCCACACAGTCATACCTAGCCTGGCCTCTCGAGCACAAACACAATAATATGAATGCGTTAATCCAGCTGTGCATAATAAGCTGTACACCATAACAGTTTATGGATGGTGCAAATTCATTGGTATTGATTTCCAGGTTTCCAATACCAACCTAATCCCAAACCCCAATTCCAATCCCCAATCCCCAACATCTTACCACAAACTCTAGTTCAAATCAGATGAACCCTGAAAATAGGAGTTATGGCCTCCCGCGATGAAAGCCTGCCTGGGGTTTGGGGTTGGGTTGATTTCGGACACCTCATTGAAATAACTATCAAAGAAAATGCAACTATTGGGGACATTTATGATAAACAGACATAGAAAATTCCACTGAAATAGTAAACTCAAAAAATAATTTTCGATGACATTCATATACAACACAAACCAGAGACTACATTTGACCTGAATATTACTTTATATTAGGTAGTTCCTCTGATCTTGCAATTCCCCAGGAACTAGTGTATTAGTTTGACAGCCTTTGGTTGGCTCAAGAAATTATGACTTTTAAAATACTTTCTTCTATGATTAAGGGAGGGAGCCATGGTTCCCAGGGCTAGCCCTCTGAATCCGCCCCTGATAATGGCTGCTGCAGATCGTAGGATCATGAAGATGGTGTATGTATGCACGTGTGAAAGTTGAGAACCAGCAAGATTGGGTGTAGTGAGGTAATAAAGTCATCAAACGAATATCTAACCCAGTGCAAATAAAGGAAGTGACAAGCCGCTTAAATCTAACACCAGCTGTAACCAAACTAGGTCTTATTCCCGAAACAATTCCGTACAAGCATAATGCTAGCACCAGCTCTATGTGAGCTGTGTCTTACTTCTGCAACAATCCTGTAAAAGATGTCTCCTCTGCACTTCATAAATGCAGGTTAATAAGATAGCATATCAAAATCATAAATATATCTGACAAATGTGAAGATTATGCAGTGACAAAGATAATTTTAGTCCATCAGATTGTGTAGCAAGGGCGTATATAATTTAAAATTCAACTCTGTACTGTTTGAAAAATTGGCCTGCGCAGCGGAAAATCTTTTTGGGTAGAAAGTTGGGGAAAAAGTAGAGAGTTGGGGGGAAAAGTAGAGAGTTGAAAAGCAAAAGTAGAGAGTTGAAAACAAAAGTAGAGAGTTGAAAGGCAAAAGTAGAGAGTTGAAAAGGCAAAAGTAGAGAGTTGGAAAGGCAAAAGTAGAGAGTTGAAAAGGCAAAAGTTGAGACTTGAATTTTATGGTCATGTAACATATCATTTTTCTGCTACTGAAGTGCTCTTTAACATTAAAGCATTCATACAGCAATTTGATGAGTTCAAGACAACATCATTCAAGTTGCTAGATGTTATTGTATTAATTACTGAGAAACATCGTATATTTCCAAGGTTTTACGACTTCAATTCCTCCTATCAGACTCAATCTGCCTCTTGTTGATGTACTTTGGGAGTCAATTCTTGTCATAGCAGTAATATTTTGAAAATTGAAACATTGAATTAAAAAATATTCTAACATGTTGTGACATTATGGTAAATATATTTGTATATACATGTTTTACTAAACTAAACATTTATCAATTATCATGCATTTTGCATTGCATTATACACATATAGTATTAGTTGATATAGCAGAGGTTATTTTTCTTTGCCGTTTTTGCTCAATATTCAACTGACAGTAAGTCATAGTCCAGATAAATCTATGTTTTTCTTAGCCAGGGTCCAAGGACTGGAATGGTTTCCTTGCCGTTTTTTTTCTTTGTATCAACACACGGCCTCAATTTTCAACTGACAGTTAGTCATGATCCAGATAAATCTAGGTTGTCAACTTTTCTTCGCCAGCCTCCAAAGACTGGTACTTTCTTTGTCTTATATATTTTGGGGGCATTAATTTGCCATTATTAATCATTATTATGAGAGCCTGGTAATGATCATTTTTCATCTTTTGTTCGGGGTTCATATAAATACCCCAGCAACCCAATGAACAGTCATACACAGCACCAGCTTACAAGTAGTCAGCTAGCTAACCAGTTGCAGTACTATATCAACCATCATCTTCAGGCAGTGACCACTCTCTCCTAAATACTAAGGTAAGAAAAATGCTTTGCTAGTGTTTAAATTCTGTGTTGTCACCGGGCTATGATCAAAAATGTCTTTAAAGAAATCTGTGATTACTAAGCTTGTTGTTTGAGCCCGCGTTATGACATACTGCGGTCACTATCTAGCATGGCAGGGGTTACCTTATATGTTTTCATTATTTTCTTTGCCATTGACCTTACCTAATCGTGACATTACAAATACGATATTTTATAGTCTGCACTCGTATTTGTCCTCACTTGTATTACACTTTAAAGAGTTCTTCTGTGTTTACTATATCCTACATTAATTTTGCTAGAACATGTTAGTGTATTTGTAATTGGTGAGTAATAATTTAATTTGCTATGAAGACTTCTTATTTAACCGTTTTATTTTCTCTATTTTTCTAGGCTGCCAACCATTGTCACTGTATCAGGAAAAAGGATGTATTCGCCCCTCCCAAATCCACACGCTACTACAATAATTAACTCTACATTGACACTTAAATAAATCTTATACTGGATACTCATGTACTTTGTTAGATTCCTCTGAATGACTATTTTCTACAACGATGATATTTTATATTTGTCAGAAGATAATAAAATCCTCTGCTATGTCAAGCTAACTCCACCAAATACCCCTTTTCTAGCACTGAAGCATAACCTTGCTGTTGTTTGAATTTGGATCTCTGGAGGTTTATCAAATGCCTGTGAAACGTCAGAACTATTACTCAACTAATTACACTACTATTAAAACAGCAACCATTAATTTTCAGAACCACTTGTCATACTCACGAATTTATATTAATTGAATTGTATTAATTTATATTATTCCAAACATTTAATAGATATACAAAGGCATTATTTTGTTTCACAATGATGAAAAATGAATTAAGCACTATTCAGGAATATATTCCTGCAATTGCCTGTTCTCCATGACCTGAAAATGCATATATTCATTTAATTATATTTAACGTGCATAATACATTATACAATTAATCACGTCCCATTGCCCTTGAGTAAACATGTCCTCATAGGGGTTGGTGCACATAAAGAAAGCAAATGAAATCAAAGTACAATATAGCGTATGAACTTGCATGTAATCATATGTATATCATGGTAGGACTCTGGGTCACAGAGATGTAGGTGCAGGACTGGCTGATTTTCAGATTGCCTATAATCTAGAATAGGATGTAGGCACAGAAGTTGCCTTCTCCACAACAAGTGCGCTAGCACCCCAAACCCAAAACCCCAATTCACAATTTAGAACACAGCTATGCTGAAAATAGTCACTATTGCACTTAAATGGTCCCAGAAGGAACACAAAATATAGTTGTGATGTCATTCTGGAAAGGAGCCCAATGACATAGGCCTATAAATACCTAGATCTCCTTCTACATGTGCAATTGTCATCAAGTTGACAAATTATTTTGCATTTACTTCTTGATCACAGAAGATATTGTGATCAAGTCTTGATCACAATATCTTGTGTGATCAAGTCTTTGTATATTAGACTTGATCACACCGGGTATTCGTGATCAAGTCTGATAATACAAGATGATGGTCACAATTCCGATGCATAGTCACTAATCATCTCATTGAGCCTCTTGAATTATTACAAGCTATGCTTTTATGAATAGAAAATTTTGAATATTAAAAATTTCCCATTAATCACCATTGTGATATCCTCTTAAAGATAATTTATATGTCACAAACTGGTAAATATAACTAAAAGTATCAGTCTATGCAATGTTCAGACAATTTGCCTATTTTCATGGAATATTTTAATGGAAAGTCGAATGACCTCATTATATTCATGATGACCACCGGATGCTTTCCTTTGTTGTGTAATGCATCTGACCTAGATAAAAGTATGCCATAAACATTAGTTTAAAATACTACCTATAATTATCCTAGCCAGAATAGTTTGTCATGGTAAAGCAGTTGCCACACATGCCTGGGTTTCTCACCTGACTGGTCAGGTGGCGGCCACCAGGTAGACAGATAGACAGTCAGGTAGACAGTCAGTTGGTTGCCACCTGTCACTCTGGTGATGTTATAAATGACGGGTAGGGTTGTGACTCAGGTGACGCACCATTGGTCAGTTTGCTAGTCATTGGCCAGCCATTGACTGCTTGCACTGGGTGCCTCTTAAGCAATCAAGCATGAAAATGATCAATTGAAAATTTATATATGTAGTCGCATATCTATACAAATGCCCTGCTCAGGCATGTGTGGCTTGTCCACCTGACCTGAGTGGGGCAACTGAGTTAGGTAAGGTGAGAAACTAAGGCAAGTGTGGCAACTGCTTAAGTCTATGTCATTCTGAACATGCCCTCTAAGAAAACAATTTGAAGGTGCCAAGCAAAATATATTTTACTATCGAAAGTATAGCTGCCACTTACCTTGAACAGACAATACAGAAGAGAAAAAGTATTCAAGTGCCGGAAGTTGAGCTGGCACCAAGCAGCAAGTTTACCAGCAATTTTATCGGTGTTATGCTGATACCACCTCTATGAGAATTCTGCCTAGCTCTCTCAACACGCTTAGCTGTGCTGTACAATATGTGCTCTCCAATTTTCTTACACAGGGGTGTAATTTCTCCAAGATAACTTGCAACCTTCTGATTGCTGGAAATGAAATGAAATAAATGTGATACTGTAATCAATAGACCGGTCTAGTTTGGTTAAATTACCTCCAATTGCTATTACTCACATTAGCCTGCACTGGTTGTAAGGACATGCCATTTGAGTCTATGAATACTTATTTAGTACAGTGGACTGCAGTTTTTCCTCTTTCGTGATTATTTGGTGCTGCAAACTTTCAAGGGGTAATTACTACTACCCTCTGTCTAAGTCTATAAAAGGGCTACTCTACCAACGCAGTATTGTTTTGCAGTATTATTACGTTCTGAGATTGTAATCGCCCATACGATGGTCAGTGGGCTTGTTTGTATAGTTTGTCAACTGATATAATTATAATGTACTACGCTCTGGTTATTTCAAGGCGCGATGGAGCTGATACTTGACATTTGTCTTCTTTAGACAGCTTTAGACGCAAGGAATTATTGTTCATTTAACATGCAGTAGCCTGCCATTAAATGGACAGTAATGTCATCAGTGTCATGCGCGTCATGATTGTGATGCTATAAGCAAAAACTACTACTGGTTTATTATCCCTAGAGATAATAGAGTTCTACGGCTAGACAATTATTATCAATAGTCAATGATAAAGACAATGTCAGAGAAGACGCTAAGGTTTGTTAATAAAACATATTTCGATCTGATATTTTTCATTTTTAAATGTCTAAAAACTTTTTAGACTTTGTCATAAACCGAAACTGAACGGAAACGATCATTGTGCAGGTCCGTCAGTGGTAGCGATCCAATATATTAGCATTTTTAAAAGGAAGTAAGCATTTAACCATATCCATTATGATTGGCCATATCTACATGAGCGGACCAGTCATGTCCGTCGGTTTTTTCTAGGGTCAAGGTCATCTTACGAAGGGTAATAATAATAATAATAAACAATAACGGGTGAACCAGTAGTTATATAGCTATGATATAGAACTAATAACAGCATCGGAAAATGCAATAGTGCCTACTTGTGCATTGTTCCAGAACCCACCATGACCTCCACAAAAATAATCTGGGCGTAATTGTTAGAGAGCTGTCCAGTGACCACCTTCTGTACCAGTAAACCTGAACCACTCAATGACCGTTGACGCTCTCTATCACACGCATAGTAACCACCAGCCGGTCTGAGAGTGTGTGATTTGCATGTAGAACATACCACTAAATCAAAACGTTTAGCAATCTATTGAACGTGAGTCTTGTGTCTCCGTTCAGTAAATTTACAAAAGAAAAATTAATTGAAAGACATTTTTGATGCAAATGTATAGAGATGGCGTGTCGCAGGTAATTCAGTTCACTGTCTGGCAGTCAAACTTGAGACCAAAGCAGGCAGGCTGAAACTGGTCTCTGCCATTCCGTTAGAGTTATAGCAGAGTATGAAACAAATGAAGGTGATGTGGATGATGATTCACATTCAACTGCTTAGGCTATGGACCATGCAGCTCTGCAACACAATAGCAACACTAAACCTAATAGGGTCATGCGAAATGACAATGGAGGCTAACATCTCAGACTGATTGGCGGTTACTATGCATGTCATAGAGCTCCAACTCAAGGCCGCTAGGTGGCTCAGGCTTGCTAAAGTCTAGTTCAGACGCACAGGCAAAACAGCCGGTACAGGCATAACGGCAACGGCAACTCCTCACCTGCACGTGGACGTTCAAATCTAGGCATTCACACGTCCAGGCAGAGCGACCGGAACGCGTTTTTTTTGACCAATGACAATCTCATTTTTATTAACCCCGGGCCCCCTTCGTTTCCGGAATGATATTATCACAGACCAGAAGCTCAAAATTTCAGCTCAACATAAATACATTATATAAATACACCTTTTTGTCAGCATAATTATTATACATCTTCAGCCTATTTTCACCATGTCTCTTGTTACTCGCATATTGGCACTCTACAATCATATGCTGCACTTATATGAACTATACATGACTGCCGACCAGCCAAATGATGAACCAGCACCACGGAGATACTGGGTACATCCCATTAACCAATCGAGGTATATTGGTATTGATTCTGGTATTGTTATGGAATTGGAATATGGTCAGGTGTTCAAATTTGTATGTAATATAATAGGCCTGGCTATAGGATTTTATAAATATAATGTACATTACCATTTAGTTGTATATTATTTTTATTATTATTAATTTATAATAATAGTTAATATAGGCTTGTAATTGTATTAAACTGTATTTAAATTTAATTTTATATTCTTATTAATATTCTTATTAGTAATACATTATAACGATATTATTATTATTTAAGACATTTATTGTTTATTGAGATTTATCTTGAAGTTTATAAAACTTTTTGACCTCATGGTCTACTGCTACTACTAATAGTGTGATATGCATGCAATAGAAATAAGAAAAATAACAATTTTGGAAGGAAATTATATGGATAACAGTTGAACATAATTAAAATAAGAAAAGCACCATTTTATTGGTATGAACATGGTATTGGTACTACGGTATTGGTATTGGTATTGATATGATTTGTCATAGGCAAACCCATATCTAGTTATAATAATTAATATCACCAAGTCTATGAGAATTAGTAATATAGTATTTCATATGAAATATTATAATTATTTCTATGCAATATTTTTATATAGGTATACAGAGGGTAACTAGAGTTGCGGTACCTGTAGTACCCCTGTCCCTAGAAATATGGTACCCCTGTAACCAAGGAACATGATTGCCGTGTGGATGTACCCACGGGTCGGTCACGAAGTGATTTCGAGGCGTTGGACATGCCCACATTGTAATTACTACCATTACACCCCCAGGGTCTGACAACTTGAACAGGAAGTGTGACTTTTACTTGGAGATGTTTCATATAAATGTTCACGTGAGCGCCTAGAAAGCCATTGAGTCTGATTTGCGAATTAGTTTTGCACCAAAGCACCATTATATGGAGTGTTCACATCCACTCACCATGATGTAGTAAGACAAAATCGTTCTGAAAGCACAGCTCTTACCAAACATGTGCCATTGAAAAGGAATATAAACAGGAAACACATTCATGATTCTGACCTAATTCCAGTAACGCTGAAATGCGGGCGGAATTCCCTTTTCAATGGCACGTTTGGTAAGAGCTGCGTTTTTGGAACAATTTTGTCTTACTACATCGTGGTGATTGGATGTGAACACTCCATATAATGGTGTTTAGGTGCAAAACTAATTCGCAAATCAGACTCAATGGCTTTCTAGGCGCTCACGTGAATATTTATATGAAAAATTTGTAAGTAAAAATCACACTACCTGTTCAAGTTGTCAGACCCTGGGGGTGTAATGGTAGTAATTACAATGTGGGCGTGTCCAACGCCTCAAAATCACTTTGTGACCGATCCGTTGATGTACCCTAGTACATAGTTGCCCCCTGTACTAGACGGGAGGCAACTACATGCACCTATCAAACCACAATATAGAAACGCTAAACGCTCGCTATCTACTTCGGCAGCTAAATATGACTCATTGAGCTGGAAAGATTCCATGGGAAGATTCCCAGAAAAAATTCATTTTTTGTTTACATTTTGCACATTGCCCATGTTCTACATAGGAAAATTTGGTTGGGGTTTGACACTCGCCTGTGCAGTAGGCGATAATAAACGGAGCTTTGATTAACTAGCCTCTGAATCGCACCACAATACTGAGTAATTATAAATTAGATGTTTATGTTATACTATACCATATTTATAATTACTTTTTGGAAATCAATTTTTCATTTTATTGTAGAGATACATTGGGGGTTCATCATCATCTCATCAAGGAACTACGCCTATATCCAGAAAAACATCATCAGTATCTTCGAATGTCAACCACCTCATTTGACCACATATATTATTATGCATTAAAGATGACATAACTAAGCAAGACACTGTTATGAGAAAAGCTATTTCTCCAGATTTGAAGCTGGCTGTCACTCTGCACAAACTGGCAACAAATGCAGATTATGGAACAATTCATAAGCATTATCGTATTGGAAAGTCCACAGCGTCACAGATAATAGTGGAAGTATGTGATGCGATTTGGCGAAAGATGGCACCAACATACCTACGCCAGCCACAGACTGAGGATGATTGGAAGGAGATTTCCAAGGGGTTAGTATTTGTACACATTGATTGTTTTCAATAAAATAGTATATCCATGTCATACATAGGATTTTGGCACTATTTATTTGTGTTCAATATGGCTTGAGCATTGCCATTAATTAAAAATTGTGTATTATCTTGCGTTACGTTTATTTCCAGATGACTGTGGTGGTCATTGCTCATGTGCCAAGAACACACGAAGGACTACATACAAACACTGCAAATCACGAAACTGATAATTTGTCAAATTTATCATAATGTCACATTATTTTCTTTTTAAACTTGGTAACGATGGAATGACAAGTTCGACTGCCACCCTTTTGAAATAAAAAATGGAATTGTCCTCCGCTAAAGGAAACAATCATCACAATCGGTTGCCAAATGCTCTAATTGGCGTCACAAGTAGTAAAGTATACTAGGGTACCGGTATATTTATTTTTTTATTTGTCTAAGCTTGCTTTTTACCAACTGCATATGTTTATTTGTAGATTCGCTGACCACTGGAATTTTCCGACGTGTCTTGGAGCTATTGATGGGAAGCACATTGCCATACAGAAACCCAAAGGTGCCGGTTCAGAGTACTTCTCTTACAAGAAGATCCACTCACTCAACCTAATGGCAATTGCGGATAGCCGGTACAGATTTATCATGGTTGACATCGGGCAATATGGCAGTGAGAGTGATGGTGGTGTTTGGGAGAACAGTCAGTTTCAAGAAAGTTTAGCAAGAGGTCAGTAGAAAATGTTATCTCAGCACGTGACTGTTTGTTTAGATTGCAAAATAATCCACACCCGCGCGAACATCTGGTAGCAATTTGTGATTGTGAACTGTGGGTTTATGAACACTACCTGTGTGGTACTTACAGCCAATTCATCTGAGTAGCACATGCAATCTTGCACATATTCCACAAGAGAACGGAGATACAGACGGTTAAGTTGTCTTCTCTTTACAATGTGCAATAACTTCCCAAACTGAAAGCACCAACCACAATCTTAAATCGAAACTAAACTGAGAAACTGAATTATAAAACTTCATTATTCCACCTAGTATTACAACCAAGTATTGCGCCTATTACTAGTATTGGATAGTTGTATAGCTCTAAATTGATATGACATCCATTAATTTTAAAACTAAATGTAGCAGTATGTTGGGGATGGGATGCACATACTGCATTAGCTATGAGAAGTTGCAGAGCCTCTGATGCGGGAGACTACTCCAGCCCATATCCAAGCCAGTTTGCGAATATAATATTTCTCAGATTGGTGGTCTGCATGAAGACCACCAATCTCCATAAATATCAGTAATCTCGGAAATATTATATTTCCAAATTGGTCTGCGTTAAAGTAGTTGATGCAAGTATTCTCATCCGTTCCAAAAGGAAGCTCAGCCGTCACATTTAACCATTGATTAATGTTTGTGTATTATAGGAGAGATTACATTACCCAGAAGCCAAATTGTGCCAACTACCAACAGAGAACTGCCCTATGTGTTTGTAGCTGATGAGGCTTTTCCATTGAAGGAACACCTTATGCGTCCTTTTCCTGGAAGGGAATTGAATTCAGACTCTCGCAAAATATACAACTACAGACTTTCCCGTGCCAGACGAGTTATTGAAAATGCATTTGGTAAGTTTGTGTGAACTACCCTACTGGAAGAAATTATTGGTTGGAATTAATTTTAGCTAATTTCGCTAATTGAAAATTCGCCAAAAATTAATTCGGCTAATATTTAAATCTTTCAAAAACTTTGCAATTTTAGTGGCAAAGTTTGAATGTTATATATTGAAAACAACACTTTGTGTGATTTTAAATTTGGCTAATTCAAAATTAGCTAAAAATAAAGTCCGCTAATTAAGTTTTGTGTTGGGGATTCGCCAAAATTAAGTCCTCTAATAATTTCTTCCAGTAGGGTATTAAACCTAAGATTTTTATATATTTACATCAAACTACTGCATTCTGCTAAATAGTGCCAGTCAATAACATTTGCCTTACATCAAGTGTTGAAGAGGGTTGGCAGCGTCAATCTTGCCAGTGTCAACGAATACAACTCCTGCTCAATCAAATACAGTTAAATTTTGTAGCTCAAATTATAATATATAACTAATATGAAATAGCGGATAGTCAGATAAGTGTTCGTGGCATCTGACCGGCTTCGACACAGCTCGGAATCCTGAGCTGTGCTAACATTAGATAACCATGACAGACAAATTCATGTGTACCGTAGTATTTATAAAGCGGAGAGCAGCTGTCGCTATGTACTTGGCCACCATTATCGTAATTTTGTTTGCACATTCCAATTGCAAATGGAACATAATGCAGTTTATACAGACGTAACAATGGCCTGCCCTTGACAAGCTTTGTTTTTTGTGGAGAGTTGCCCCTGGCGGGGCGAGAGAAACCCCGGTAAACAAGTGAAAGGGTAAACTCTTGCCCCCTCCCCGAGGAGGCAAAACTCGTGCCCACCCCCCCCCCCCTCCCCAGGGGGGGGGGGGGGGGCAACCCCCCCCCAAAACAAAAAGGTTTCAAAATTTAGGGCAGGAGACACGAGAGGGCCAAAATTCTTATTTTTATTTAGGTTTTCCCCCACAAAAGGGGGAGGAGG
>JAOQGN010096887.1:0-11999 GCA_027564295.1 Himantozoum antarcticum
ACCTTCACCGTGAAGTCTGTAGGGTCTCCCCGTGGAATCTTAGGCTTAACTAACGAATGAAATCAGAGAACATTTATTATGATAACGATAATGATATTATATTTGTCATTAAGAGAATAGCGATAATAATTGTGTGTTGAGAGCGTCCAATAAAAATGAATGTAGTTAATAATAAATATAAATAAAAACAAAATATAAGTAAGAACACTTTAAAAAAAAGCACCAACTCATAATCACAAAAATAATATTGTCACTCTAGATGTACATGTGTAAGTGTAGATGTACACATAAATAACAACACAGTGCATGGATATGAATATGATCAACAGCAAAAGCAAGCTCCCATTCATCTTATTGTGATGCAATATTTCTGTGGGGGTTGCCCTCCTCTATGCACTATGCTAACTACTAATAATCATGATATATAAGTAACTGTTGCGCGCTAGCAAAACAAGGTAAAGAGTTGATGACTTTGGCACACACACACAAAATTATACTAGCTAGATTGAAATCACATCTGTATAAGGTCTGACAGAGCAGAGCAAAATAGAAACATCTCCATAGCCCGTTTGCCTATGCTCGACTATGACAAGGTACATGTGCTTCGACTTTAGTTTATATACCTTCGACGAGTGTATATCGAAAAGCACCAGAATAACTGTCTAATTTGAGAACGAAGTTAGAAGAGTAGTGTATTGGGGCATAGGCGGTAGAAGAGTAGAGTATTGGGGCATAGGCGGTTGTACTATAAATCCAGTGCCCAGCAAAATACAAATAGGCCTACTGGTACATACTACTGATAGTGATAACAATTAGTGTAAGAGTTTACTTACCTCTAATGACAAGAGAGATAGTCTTAGTATCATCTCCTACAGGGTTCTTAGCAGTGCAGGCATACTGGGCAGTGTCTGCAGGTTCTGTGACAAATATCTCCAGACTACTGTTCATATTGATATAGTAGTGAGGATCACTGAGGGATATGGGGTTACCTACAACAGAAAGTTTCTGAGTCTGTAACATCCTAGATGCACATGTATATAAGAGTTTCAGCATGCAGTTGTCAGCTCAACACAATTCTTGCGATAGACAGTCATGTGACGCACGTTAGTATGACATAGGAAGCTGTGAACAAGCAGACGTTATCAGATCCACTGTTCCGCTGCAAGTGTGTTGGCGGTTATTGTTCAAGAGTTAATCATGTGCAACGGTGTTTTTTTTCGAAAAATGTCTCCTAAGTGAAACTGAGCTCCTAAGCTAAGAAATGAATTCCTAAGCTAAGAAGATTCCATTGGACAAATCGACAATGACAGCTTGCTGCTGTTATGGAAAACCTGGTCTAATATGACTCCGGGTTGCTGACGGTGCCAAGCTGATGACTCTGTGTCGAAACTGTCTATTATCATACTTTATCTACACGTCCTGTTGATATGATAATTATATATGTAGTGCTATGCATGTACATTGTTAGTGCCGTAGGCCTTATGTCAACCATTAATCAAACTTCAGTTAGCTGCAAGATTGTTGACTTTTTCAGCTTAGCTTGGTAACAAAATGGTGTTGGGTCTCTCAGATTGGGCTGTGACTGCACATTATAAAGAGAGGGCAACTTTCCAATTGTCTACAACATCATTTTAGGATTTGGGCTATCTTAGACAAACACAGATATGCGCCTGACTTTAATCATGGCGGCTGGTTACTCCATCCTTGTAGTCATTCAGTAATGCACAACCAACCAGATGTCAGCAGCATTCTCATCTTTTAAGATTTTACACTCAATAGTTTAATATGTAAGTTACATAAGTTGTACCAACACAGAATACAAATAATCAATCACCAGCCATAAGACGTATTGTCATGTAAAATTATATAACATAATGTACTACATAAAAGGAGCTACATACATGATTACATCTGATAGTCGCGATGCTGCATGTCATGGGGCTCCTTAGAAGATCAAATATATAACAATATATAAAAAAAAAAAAAATGTATATAAAACTTTAATACAATGTCTTTAGCCGGCTAGATCTATACTCACCATTCTTAGTCCACGTTATCTCAGGCTCAGGGTCCCCAGAGTAGTTACAGGTCAAGGTCACAGGTGTACCCTGTAAGCTATAGACTCTCTCTGTAGCTCCAGACCCCTCTATGACAGGAGGTACTATAACATATATAATATAAGTGTATACGTGACATCACATAAGTGACATCACATAAGTGACATCACATAAGTGACATCACATAAGTGACATCACATAAGTGACATCACATATATACGTGACATCACATAAGTGACATCACATAAGTGACATCACATATATACGTGACATCACATAATGGTCATCTTTCCATTCTGTATATAGAAGTAGAGTACGGATTTATAGTTCATTGAAGATGTCATTCTGTACTAATGGGAATTGTCACCTCACACTCTGCAGACTGCATTGATCATTAGTTTTCAAGACTTGCTAACTTTTAGGCAGTCAGCAAATAATTATCGGCTATTAACAAGGCACAATGGTGCATCTGCAGGCCTTTTTGATTGGACACACAACTGCTCAAAAGGACAATGAAATGTCAGGGTGATGTCCCGGTAGGGAATTCAAGGCTCCAATGGAAACTCATTTCCAATAATAGACTTGATTGAGCATTGTGTAGACAGGCAAGACCAGAGACCATTGTTTATTATATGAAAAAGAGCCGTGGCATAAAGAAAAAGGAAGAAGTTCTGACAGAAAATGGCAAGTGGGAAACCGATCGAGTGCTTTGATTAAAGTTCTAAGCAGTTCAAACTTTAATAGACATGCAATGTCTATTTGTGTGAACAATTGATGACAATCTGTGACTCAGGCGTCGTAACTGAGCTATCCAAGCAAATATTATTTAAATGCTATTAAATATAAATAATAATGCTATGAACATGTCCAAATTGTTAATTATTTCAGTTTTATTATTATGATTTTCGGCTTTATTTCAGCAAAAAAACAAAGCTAAACTTGAAAGCACACAGAACTATGCTCTTAAATTGATTTTTAATGACCGTGACAATTACTAAGAAAGATTGGAGAATGCTAACATTTTATCCATTGAGAGCTTTACAATTTTAGACGCAAACAATGTTTTGATATTCTCCCTGCTTGTTTTAATGACATTTTACAGAGTTTTCAAAATACTGGCAGAAGGTCATCAAAAAGGCACAGTGGGTCAAATTTTAGTTTTATGTACAAATCCAAGCTTCATAAACAATCATTTTTTATTGTTAATTTTCTAAATATGTAAACTGTTATTTCTTTTAAATAACATTATTCTATAGCTTCTTTTTTATATTACTCTGACTTGATTGTAATCTATCACTTTGACCACGAATTGTGTTATTGATAGAATTAATAAAACACAATACAAAAACAATTAGGAATATTAATATGTTGATAGCATTTAGCTTACCTCTCACATCTAGCCTAGTGTGCATAGTAGCACTGCCCCCTATATTACTGGCTCGGCACATGTACTCCCCTTCGTCTGCTACAGTTAGATCCGTCACTGTCAGAATTCCATTTGGGGAGATGAGAGTTTTTCCAGGTACAGGGGACATAACTTTACCATTCTTATACCACCTTAATATACAAAACAAACAATGAATCATATGCTAGTGCTCGGATCTGTTGTTGAATAGGGAACTATTATTAGGATAATGGAGTACGAGGATATTTGATTTCCACTAAGAAATATTTGTTATATGTGCAACTTTGCTACGAAATGATAAATTTGTTTATTTTTGCTTGTTTTTGTATTGTTTTAGTGGTAATTCAGCTGGGCCAGCTGAGGGAAACCCACCTGGTTTCCGGTATTTCACCTGCTGATCAGAATACAAGGAGAAATTTACGGTTAAGAATCTTCCCCAGGAATTGTTAGCAGAGTACAAACCTTAATCTAAACTCAACCTTGAATTTTAGCAAAGTGACAAGACAACACTTTAGCGTACAATACTAAATCCTATACATGTAACTTGAAATTAGATACGGAAGGGACAACTCCAACATTTCAATAAACAAATTTCTAACAGTTTATATTGATACTACGTCATCCTGGGCTTCCAGTTGATGATTAGCACGCCTGTCAGTTGAGAATCATCTCACCTGACAGTTGGTCGAGGGTTGCCCATCACAACTGTACATTGGAGGTAAAGGGTCTCTCCGTCCTTCAGTTCAACCAATGGACTCATGAATGCTATAACAGGGGAGACGATTCCAGTGACCAACACGGAGCCAGATGCCTCATCTGAGCCAAACTGATTGCGTGCAGAACAGATGTATGTGCCTTCATCCTCCTTCTCTATCCCTGCAATATACATGTTACAAGAGTTAACATGGCTCTAACTAGATAGATAATCTGCATCATCTGCTGTTACATCCACCGACAATAACAAATCTTGCATGATAGGTGCTTTCACTAGTCTTGTAGGTGCTTGCAGATACTCTTTGTGATAAGAAGTTAAGAGTTTTCTCCAAAAGGATACATAGTATCCCACAAGTATAAGGTTACTATATATCTTATGGTTTTCTCAATAGCTAGCATTTGAGGTCAGGTAATAGGCCACTATCATACTGTCATAGTTATCACTAGCTAGCATTTGAGGTCAGGTAATAGGCCACTATCATACTGTCATAGTTATCACTAGCTAGTATTTCATAATAATTGTTATACTATTTATATTTATATTTTTTTTATAATATTTGTCTTTGCCTTGTTTTACTCGATTTCCAGATAGAATAGACCAGGTCTAGTAATTAGGAGACCACTACGTAGATGTTAGCGTTAAACTCGATAAATGAAAGAAGAAACCTTTCCAAGGCAAAAACTTCCACTTGTACTCATCAGGTCTTCACAGATAACTTGGGTCATTGTTACAACCGCTACGATTTTACTACTGCTACCTTACCTACCATGACTCTGTGTTCTGTCTCCTGTTATTATAGACTGACAACTGTTGTGATAATAACTAATTATATATATTTAGATATTTAGCTGGTATGTTAGCTGGTATGGCTCACCTCTGATTTGAAGTGTGTTATTTGCATCTATAATAATACTGTCACTGTCTATAGGCTGGTTGGCTTTGGTCCATGTGATGTTAGGTGTGGGGTATCCAGTAGCAAAGCATGACATAGCAGAGTCAGAGCCAATGTCTATCTGTGCACTCCTTGGTGGGTGGCTGATCACAGGAACAGCTATCAAGTAAGTTTCATAATAGTGAGATTTTGTCGCAAACATTTACGAAAGTTTGTTTCAAGATCAACATATGAACATTTAAGAGCCCTACACTGCGTAAGACGCCTACTTAATTAGCATAACCCAAGTATATTTATAACCCATAACGTGGGAATAAAAACAAGCAATCAAAGCAACATTGATCTCCAGTGCTTCCGTAGAAGAGTTAAGAGTTGACAATCTAGTCCACTACCTAACTCACAGGCCTCACCAACTTCCATTATATCTTTTTCTTAGATCTTAATATTTCAACATCTCATATTTAGCTAGTATGGACTTACATCCAACTTCCAGTCTAATAACAGCCCGATCTTCTCCTGCTTTGTTCTGTGCTCTACAGGTGTAATCTGCAGCGTCCTCAGGCTGGACTCCTAGTAACATCAGGTCACCACTAGATGTCACTCTAACAAACGCATTTCCTTCATTGATCTACAAGTGAGGGGAATATACCGTACTGTCAATTAATCAGCACTGGCTAGTGTTGCGAGTCAGTGTTGTGTACGCACTGGCTAGTGTTGTGGTCTAGTGTTGTGTACGCACTATTGTTTTCCCATTTCGAGGATAACAAGAAGAGGACCCTTCCAAGGCGTTACACTGAACAGAAGAGGTAACATACGGTTGGAGTTGTTCCCTCCTCATTGTGCGGTGACCATTTATGTATTAAGCATTTGCCGTAGTGTCAGTAAGAGGTGGGGTTGAACCCCGATTTATAATTTCTGTAGAGATTTCTTGGCATTAAGATATTATAGACAACTCACAACTGCACGAGTGGGTGATAACCACTGATCACACTTTTTTGTGGGACTGTATTGCCTTGGAAGACTCTTCCACATACTTGTTATATATTTATACGTCTTTATCGTCACACTACACATAATGCAGGTGATAATTGGTTTTCAGGCATTGTGACCAGTGATTGAACAGTCGTCATTATGGTGTCAATTTTGCTCTCAGTTTTACAGCCAGAACACACAGAGGCAAATTTTGGTTTAGAGCCTTATCCACAAGCCCTTAGCATCGGTAGCACATCATGTACCCCAACCGCTGACTTTCACAAATCAAGTGAAGTGGCACATGGGAATCAACCCTAGGTCACCTGCGTTAAAGCTGTATCCTCATCCTATTGAGATATCCCACTCCCTGCTATGCTATGCTGTGCTGCCAGTCTCAGTAGGGTAACTCAGCCAAACCCCCATCATCAGAACTACACGTGTGCGTGTGTGTGCGTGTGCGCGTGTGCGCGTGTGTGATACAAGTGTACATGTGTACATGATACAAGTGTACATGTGTGTGTTATGCAAGTGTACATGATATAAGTGTGCACATGTGTGTGTGATACAAGTGTACATGTGTACATGATACAAGTGTACATGTGTGTGTGTGTGATACAAGTGTACATGTGTACATGGTACAAGTGCAGCTACACATAGAATGAGATACATGGTCTACTTTAGCTCACCTCTTTGTTATTCTTGTACCACGTTATGTGTGGAGCTGGTATGCCTGCAGCCTGGCACACCAGAGCAGCAGAGTCTCCTTTAGCCACTAGTATGGAGTTTCTCTCAAGTCTTATATAAGGCTTCTCCATGTATCTGGAAACAATAACAAGTCATTCAGCAACTCAAGTACATGGATTCTAAAATTAGTCAAGTAACTTCAGGGTCAGCACAAGTCAGCCATGCTAACCATCTTCTGAAACTCAATGTAATAATATATACATGTAGATATCATATTTATTCTGACCGTTAAAATAACAATTATTTTCAGAAAAATGATAATAAAATAAATTAACTAAGATATCACAAGATGACAAAAACGTGAAATATGATTATAAATACTTCATGGTAAAAAATACAGAAAGGTGCAAAATGTATAGGATAATTCTAAAATACTAATAATGTAATTAAAATAGAAAATATATGTATGATGATAAAAGTACATTCAGGTTTTAAAACTATTATTGTAGGGCAATGCATAATAAGATCAGGATGTAAAACAGTATGACGTACAATAGGAACAAATATAGCTAATAACAGCAAGGAAGTCAGCTTAATAGGACAACTATCAAGGTTCAAGGTCAACTATCAAGGTTCAAGGTCAACTATCAAGACAACACAATTGTTTAGAACATCCACATACAGACAGTCATACAGACATCTCATGCTATCAAGTATCAAATGTAAATGTCTTCATCATAACATGAGCTTAATGAAACTTATAAATAGCAGTGCATATGGCTACGCAAGTTACACCACCCACCTCACATCAGATCCAGCTGTAGATGTGCCAGCTATATTAGTAGCTACACAGTAATATATCCCAGAGTCAGATCTTCTCATATCTCTTATAGTGAGCTCATTCTCTCCAATGTCTGCAGAAATAACAAATAACGATATTTCGGATCAATTAGAGTGCGCGGATGTTTAATGAAACTACATATGTACGAATATATACTAGAATATATACAACTATAAATACTGTATGAATAATTATATGAAGTAACTTAAGAATGAGTAATTAAGAATGAGTAATTAAGAATGAGCTTGTCAACTTAATTATGTTTTTGCCTTAGTCGGATTCATTGCATAGATATTTAGATTTTACCCTAATGGAAGAAACTATTGCTTGGAATTAATAAATTTTAGTTAATTTCGCAAATGGAAAATTCACCAAAATTAATTCCTCTGATATCTTATTTCTTCAACGAGTTTCGAATTTAGCATAATTTTACAGGTTTATAGTCTAGAAAGCAACACTTTTGATTTTGACTTTTCAAGCCGGTGTGATTTTGGCAGCTCAAAGCTAGCTTAAAAAAATAAAGTCTGCTAATTCAGTTTTGTGCTGGGGATTCACCAAAGTTAAGTTCGCTAATAATTTCTTCCAGTCGGCTAAATATTATTGTAAGCATGCTCTGTGTGTGGTAAAATGAAGCATAACATAGAGGAACACATTACTAATACAGTCACTTCACAGTCGCACTTACCTATCCTTTCACTGGGTTGGAGAGTTCTACCTCTGTGTTTCCAGCTTATAGTAGCACGTGGAGATGCTGGAGCAGTACATCGCAGTCTTGCTACCCCTCCAGCCACAAAATCTATTTCTCTGGGGCTCAGTTTTGCTTCTGGTGCAGCACCAACCTGTGGTATAAAGAAATCAGCAAGTGAAATTATATTCAAGTAATGTAGGTGCTGTAAGAGCAGATTAAACCATCAGTTTTAAGTCTCAGCCATTTGATTTAATTATTTATTTTATTCATTTATTTATTTGATTGATTGATTTATTTATTCATCATTGGTTTTAAGAACCAGCCATTTGATTTGCATGTATTCATAATTAGTATGCTTTAAACTTCAGTCAAAATTCAAAATCATTAAGTGATTATTGTAGTGATTTCAAGTAATTATATTTATTTTTTCCTAAATATTCTCATTTATCAATTTGCTATCAATATGTTTACATTATTTTTATTGTAAACATTCATTCTTAGCAACAAACCATGATACAGAATGTGTAATTAGAAATCAACAATAAACAAAAAGCATTTAATGATAATTATCATAATTCTCAAGTAACAAAGTAACAATATCATTATTACCCTTTAATTAACAAGAGTTGTCTGCTCTTTGAATTGTTAATCAAAGAGCAGACAATTACCAGTTCATATCATATCAATCACATTCTCGAGTTGCTAAATACTAGTTTTTGCTGCTTTCTTCACACATACAGCTAGTACACGACCTAAATCAAACAAATCTGAGAAAAGCTAGATTCAGAGCTGACAATACATAAAGTATAATGAAGATAAAGCAATGACTTTATTCTAATTATTCAGGATAAAGTCAGAAAAAAACCAAGTCTGAAGATAACTTTCTTAAAATCTACAAGAGAAGCATCTGACAGCTTGCTAAAATATAATCACATGCAATAGTTGTATAATTATAAATACGCGATCTCACCTTTAGAAATGTTTTCTGGGCTGTTTTACCTCCGATATTCTCTGCCTCACAAACATACCACCCCTCATTGTTATCTTCTACGTTCTGAATAGACAGGCTGTCATTGGGTAGAAACATGAGAGCTGGTAAAGTAATGTATCGACCTAAAATAACAAACCAAATTTGTCATAAGATATATCCATGTTGTAGCTGCAAAAGTGGTAAAGTGTAAGCACAGAGTCAGTGGGTAATATTTCCTGAGCAGCCACTTTGCATCCACTTATAGAATAGGTGTATGAATCACTACAGCTGATGGCACATTATAATACGGGGCCAGCTGATTAGTTTGCTAATTAACACTTGGCATAGTCTTTGTAGCACCATGGCGCCGCATCATATAGACTTACCACTGTGAGAGGACACTTTGTACTACGTAGACTTACCACTGTGAAAGGACACCCTGAACTACGTAGACTTACCACTGTGAGAGGACACTCTGTACTACGTAGACTTACCACTGTGAGAGGACACTCTGTACCACTTAACGTCATAGACCACCTCCGTCTCAACCACACAGTCTAGTATTGCCCTATCTCCAGGAGCCACTGTTACATTTGCTGAGGGGCGTATGTATGGTGGAGGGTCCGTCACATCCAAGAACATAGAACCTATTCCTGCACCAGCGCTGCTCTCAGCCACACATGAATAGTTGCCCTCATCAGCCAATGTCAGATTGGACAATGAATAGAATATAGACTCTGTCTGCCTGTGGAGAGAATATAGTAGCAATGAATGTCGGTCAGTATGGATGTCATCAATTATACCATAGCAGATAAATAATGATTAGCTTGCTTCCCAATGTCCCCTTCCCAAAACCAACTTCTTATACACCCGCCTCTAAGGTGATTAGATGGCCGGGTGGACTAGCGCAGCAGATTTGCAACTGTGGGTTCAAATCTCGTTGTAGTCCACTCATTTATTTAAGTAGTCGAGTCTGGTAGGGTGGTTGTGATAAACATCTGGGGCTTTATGCAATGTAGGGTCCAATTCACTGAAAGATCATCGAAGTGTGCCTGTACCCAGCAACCAGGGGGTAATAAGTTATTTCCACCGCTTAGAAACGCTTGTATGAAGTGGTATATAAGCAAACTTATTATTATTATTATTTTCTGTGAGACACGTACTTCTAAGCGCTGAACATAAGTTATTACCTGTGCCTGGTCACTGGGTACAAGCAGGCTTCACCTCCAAACAGGGTTCGTAACTCAATCTATCAGCAACAGACATAATGTGGTAACACACCACAAGATAAATAATACCAATAATCTCACACTCAATTAGCAACCATTTCTATTACCAATACAAATCATAGCCTAAGTTCTTACACTAAACTGTGGGTGGCAGTACTACCCCTCTTCTCAAAATATGTAATTAAATGTACCACTTACAAGAAGTATTGCTCGTTAGTGATTGGCTGGCTCCCTTTAAACCATCTGACAACAAACGGCACTAAACTGTCCACAAGGCACATCAGGTTAATAGAGCCTCCATGATGTCCTGGTGGGCAAAACAGCATGGATTAGATTCAACATAATTGTGAATATTATGCAATATGTAATAATAATAATATTAATATAATTAATTATTACTCATTTCTAAGCGTAAACATTATTATTATTATGATTACATTAATGAAGATATTTAGTTATGAATTGTCCAGGCTATGTATGATCAACTGTTTGTTGCCAAATTTCACTGTTTCGATGTCAAGGAGGAATCCCAGCAGACCTGCTAATTGGTGTGAATTGTGTCACTGCCGAGTTATGCTAAGCCAAGTTATGCTAAGCCAAGTTATGATAAGCCAAGTTATGCTAAGCCAAGTTATGCTAAGCCAAGTTATGCTAAGCCAAGTTATGCTAAGCCAAGTTATGCTAAGCCAAGTTAAGCTACCAATTAATATGCAAATATAATCCTACTCCATATACTTTCTGACTTTAATTATATTGTGATATGATAATATTGAAAGTCCTATGGAGTCTTTCATCAGTATATATGAATATACTAATGAAAGTCTTCATTAGTATATTCATATCCATTAGAATCTTTTACCAATTTTCATGCATAACTCAGTCTCATTATGTGAAAACAAAAAGCTAAAATAAGAAACGGACTAATGAGCCTTTGTATAACTGGGTATGTTTAATTTCTTTTAATTTTCCAACTGTGTTCTAGTGAGCTAATCATGGCTAACCTTCCCATAAAGCCATGGGAAGGTTAGCCATGATGCATTGTGATTCCATCACTCATTTCAGTTTAAAGATCTGCGTGTCCCCGAGAGATAAAATTAGATAAATTTTCCAGTTGCCGGTTTCAAGCAGCATAACCCATTTAAGAGATATTGCACATAATAGCTATCTGTTAGTGAGCAGCAGGGGTGTGATGGTAAGCACCCTAAATACATTACCTAGAGATTCTGGTGCAAAGGTTATAACAGGTGGTTCTGGTATGACTGCAGAGATGGCAGATTTACTACTTCTGATGAATGGAAATCCTCTCTCATCTGTACCATGTACCTACAACAGAGTACCAATAATATGGACATCACAGGTTGGTAACAAAGACATTATCAACAGCTTTCCAACACACGACTACAACATTATACAACATTGATTGGCACTCCACCCCACTCCACCAATCACAATAATATATGTAACTATAAAAATTAGAGGTGGCCAAAGATTAATATTTTTAATCTTGATTAATTTCCTTGCAATGTATTTTAATCTTGAGTTAATC
>JAOQGN010096998.1:0-11998 GCA_027564295.1 Himantozoum antarcticum
AATATTATTGCAGCCAAAGTGCCGTGGTGGTGTTAGTTTCCAGGAAAGGTTATTTCATGCAAGTTTTTTGCTGAAATTGTGACCTAAAGTTTTAGTATAAATAGGGGCATCTTTCAGAGTCACACTGTATAGTAACTGATGTAAATGTAATAGTAATGTGTATGTATATATGTATTTATGTGTATAGTAACTGTGTATGTATAGAAACTGATGGAACTCGCTGGAGATTAAAATTGAGATTAATTGAAGACTAACTGAATGGCTTTCAAGGTTAATCGCGATCGATATTTTTAAACATTCAGCAGCCCTAATATTTATGTATTAAACGCCCATTAGAAGTAGTAGAATTAAGTAGCAAAGTATTTGATTTTATAGCAAGCGAAAATGAGATGGGTGAGCAAAATTTTACATCGCAATGTTTCTACCCATATTTTATAACAGTGATTTGAGAGGAACTTTATTGCTCTTTGAATTGGAATGGTCCTAGTTTAGTCATTAGGCTAGTGTGTAAAAAGTAAATGTGTTCAATATTAGTAGCCTATACTTAATTGAAATTATCACATTAATTTTCGGATAATATGACATAAAATATTTGGTTGAAATATTATATGGCATTCAGTAGTCTGAGATTCTGAGATTGATGGTTTGGGGATAAGGCTTTGGGGTTTTGATTCCAGGCTACTGTATGCCATACTACATGTCTACCAAATATTTAAATATAATAATCATTATCCTTCCATTATCGGAATAATTATTATATGGTATCATATAATATGGAAACTATGATATTTTTAGGAAATATAAATTTCAACATCAAATCGTTTATATAAATAAGTACTGAGATTTGCTCGGGGATTTGCTATGGCATCCAGTAGCCTGAGATTAGTGTTTGGAATTTTGGGGTTGAGGTTTTGAGTTTTGGATCGCAGGCTACTGGACGTCGTTTGATGTCTATCAAATGGGGAAGGCTTGACGTATACCAATTTTAATATGTAATTACATATTTGGTATTCATTATTTATTTGAAAAATTTATAAATCAGGTTAGTGGTGAGCAAGATAATATATAAATTAAAATTTTATTATAGGCCCACTATAGCTATACTTAGAGCTATAGGCTAGTTATTACTTTCACTTTACTTTTCCTGTTGAATGTGGGAAGTTCCTTGACTGTATTTAGGCCTACATATTTCTTCCATGTTGTTAGTATTATAGTTTTTGCATATAAATAGAAGTTTCTAATAAATTTATTATAAATATAAATTATTATTCATTTATCAATTAAACAGAATACTGACACTTCGAAAATTACACTTGGAAATAGTCCGTTTCCAGATTGTGGTTTATTTATAGGCACACATAGTTGCCCCCACCCCGTCTAGGGCCTTGGGTTCTTAGTCATTTTCAAACAGTAATTTTCAAATAAACATGGATTCTATTAAACTGATTTATTATTAGTGTAATTATTATCCTTATTATATTATAATTACATCTATATCATAAAACATTATTTTTTTTTATTCAATGACTTTTCAGTTTTATTTCTGTTATATTTTTAATTAATGCTAATTTAATTACTAAATCGTTGAAAAGTTCAATTTTATTGCTACCAAGGAGTTGACGTGGAATTACACTCACTTCAACTCCTTGTTGATACGATAGGCAAATATGAAATATCACAGGACACAAATTCGCGTGGACAGTAAGACCCTTAAATTAAAAACAACAAGGGATATACCACAAATTAAGTCTATTTTGGAATGGACCACAGCTAGGTAGCGCCGCTCAAAACCAACTGTGCTTAGCTTTGGAATTCTCCTTGAAATGAATACCAAAGAAATTGCACCTATTGGGTATGGTCTGGTGTTTGTAAAATAAAAATTCTGTAATTGTCAGATTGTCACCTTGACATAGTTTTGCTCTTACATGGCCCTGAGCAGGCTTTGCTGAGCAGGTAAGTGGAAAAGTTTCCCGTCGATATTTCCCATATTTACTTGAGAACTCAGAGTGATCCCTGGAAGGGGCAGATAACTCTATACTTGAGCATCATTAAAATATGTAGTAGTGCAGACAACTTCAACTTAGATGCTATGTAGGCGATAAGATGGTAAGATGATAACTCCTAATAATAACATATGACCTGATAAGCTTCCATGAGCATTATTTTATACAACAAAAGCCATGGCCTACAACTGGCCACAACTACAACTAAATCAACTAGAGCGCAAAAAGAGCAGCACGTCTTCAAATATTTTTTATTGATAAGTGATAACCAGCTGTAAATTTAATTCAATAGATCATTTCCCCAGCAAATATTAAAGCAATGTTTGATTTGCTTGTTGCAGCACAGCTTTGCAATATTTATTGCAAAATAGATAGTCCCCATAAAAACTTACGATAATAACCAATTTCAAGCAATCATCGATTAATAAGCGTGTGCAATGTACAAGATATACACACAACTTTATCCTCCTTATTGACGAAACATACAAAGGGATTAAATGCAAAATCTAGGAAATTTATCAATGGTGCACATTTTTTTCTACCTTCATTGATCATTCTATACCACTGTACTTCGATATTACATTGCTGCATATTTCGTTCATTTTGTACTATAATATTCAAGTATTCTATCTACAATATGAAAAATGATTCATAGAAAAATGAATAGTTTAATTATTGTACCATTTACATTCCTGACTTTTTCCAAACTAAAATTTAATATTGATAATATAAAAAAATAAAAATTACGATATAAAAATTATAAAAGCAGTCAAAAATCAATGAGGAAAGTATCCCCATTGTTCAAGGCATGGATCCAATTCCATAATGGTCAATTGGAGAGAGAATGGCTTTATTCCAAAACAATTTGCTTTGGAACAGAATGGCCTACACCCATAGTTCACACTCCACAGTATATACGTTCTATAATAGAACCGTCAGAAATCAGAACCATGTATAAGTTGTAATTTGTTCTTTGTAATTTGTCTTAAGTTGTAAGACATGTTGTAATAGTAAAGAACTTTGACTTGTCAGGCTGCATGCCGCATGGCCGCATGCATGCATGTCAGGCCGCATGCATGCATGCATGCATGCGCGTATGCATGCATGCATACACATTCATGCATGCATACACATTCATGCATGGTCAATCTTTCATATTGTCTAACTTACAAGTTCCATCACAAGTTACGTGAATATCTGCATTAGATGAACTCCACCATATTATAGACTCTTGTTCTAGGGATATAATAATATAAGAATGTAGGAACAAACATATAAGCATAATAGATGAATACTTGGTCATTAATTACACATTCTTAGAAATGCAACTGCTATCGAAAATACAATTACAGCATAAAAAGCAATATCCTTTCTAATAGCAGGTTGGACTGGACCTAGATTGGTTAGAACCGTGCTGACACATTATAAATGCAATATATATATATACTGTATCATCTTGCTGATGTAAGTTAAATTTGCAGCATACATTTTAGGCCTATTGACCAACAGTAGCTTTGAGAACATTACAATTATGAAGTAATTTATTTCTTGTGTTAGGTCATATTTATAATTGTATTTTGCTGTAACAAACTTTATGGATATGTGCAAGTATCTTTTGAAACATTCAGTGTCATGAATTTAAACTGAACCAAGGAATTTTTGCTACGAAAAACGTTCAACATAATTGTATTTAACATTCACCATGTCGTCTGCATGTCATTAACCTCACAGTTTTCCTTAGTTGAGCAAAATTCACAAAGCAGTTCACAAAATCACAAATTTTGAGCCATTCCATGGTACCACAGCACCATAACACCACAGCCCCACATTACAGAGCCACATTGCAGCACCACATTACAACACCACACCACAGCACCACACTGCAGTACCACACTACAGCACCGCAGCACCACACCACACTCAATTAGGTCCACTGCAATCAGTTTCATTGCAGCATTGACAGTGGAAACAGTCAAACACACTCTACATTGTGTGAAATAAAATTGTATACTCCAATAATGAGGTCTAAAATCTGAGTAAATTAATGGGGATGTTACAGATAGATAGTGATACTATAATAATCATACTCCAAATTCTTATAAGGAGGTGATTAATTGTCTGAAATGTTTACAGCATTAGATCTGATGAGAGGAGAGTACTACATAAGCTATCATGTTGATGGTCTGGCTGAATCAATGTAATTATTGCCTATTAAGACTCATTACCAGCACGCATACATGAATGTGCTGGTCAATGTCCTCGTATTTTAGCCACCTGCCTCAGAGATATAGCAGAACAAGTACAAGTGTGTACTTTATACAACACTTGCATACAGAAAGTTAAGTGCTCCAACTCTAATTAGTATCTCCAAACGAGCAGCCCACTGTAGGTCCCTGAATCCCCAGGAAATGGAGTGAAATGCCGAAAGTAGAGTATATTCGCATTAGCATCAATTTCAAGGTAAAAAGATTTAATTGCATAAATATTCAAACCTCTATTTGATTTGACTTTCATTTGACTCAAACCTTTATATTATTTTGGAAAGTGACAACAAACGGCAATTAAAGTATGGATAATTTTATTTTTGAGTACTTATTATCTACGATTGCTTATATATCATGCTACCTTTATTGATTTTGGGTAGGTGATGGAACCCTAGTCATTAGTACAGTGTCAGATGTAGGTCTGGTCTTTTGGGACTCTTAATCCCTTAATCTTAATCTTAAACCCTTAATATTTTGCAGCCCTGATCTACTGATTTCTTAATCACTATTTTAGAGTACTTTCATCTTTTTTGGGGTTTAGGAATTTTATTCACAAAGCTACTTGGTTTTAAAGGAATAATAATTGCATTGTTATTTCTGAACTGCCTCTGAGAGACTTGTTTTACTTGAATTAAAAATTTTAAAATCTACTTGTCTAAAATGCCTCCAAGCATTTATTTTACAGGTACCGAGAACCCAAGAGTACCCTCCCCGCAGTGAATATTTTGATCACTGAATTGGTGTACATGTAATTTGTGCTCAGCTACTATTCCATAATCATTAGCAGACATCAGAGGGAACAAAACTCATGGTGTGATTGGTCTATTAGATATGTTTGCAAAAATTGGATTGGAAATGTCAAGTTGATAATTCAGTCCAGTGATGAAATGCCAGTGAAGTTGGCTGCGCTGTCTGCAGGCTATTACACAGTGATAACTGACAACTTGGCAATGTCTCTGTGGCAGTGTGCTATATACTCATTGATTTCGCACCCATCATAATCCTCTGGAGCTTTCACTTTATAGATGCGGCGGACACTAGAATAGCAAATCAGCGTTTGAAATGCCACCTTTCCGAACAGCATCAGCTATAATAGTATGTATAACTTAGCCTGAATACCATGCATGGCTGTGCTAGGCAGCACATCAAGTCTCATGTCTATGTTCTTGAGTGATACTAATCTACAGGCTATATCAGTGCCTTAGGTACCTGATACTGCCGCATAAAATTATTAATGCTTTTGCACAAAATAATAGTAATGCAATATAACAGACTGATGCATGCACATAATTGTCATTAAGTATTCTGCTGAGCCTCAAGGACAACAGATATTTCTGAAGGTTAATTATCTTATCTCAGCTATATTTAGGTATCAAGTGCACTTGACGTAGATTGAATTTTCCACAAATTTTATGATTAACGAATGTAGTTTGTATTACATTACAAGTAAATGCCTCAAAACAAATCACATTTTTGGCTATCTTATTAAGAATGTGGATTTGATCTTTTGCACTTTCTGTTTTGGAATTCAAACACGTTGCTATTATATTTATTTTATCATTATTAATAATTGCGTATACTGGTCCAATATAAAATATAAATTATATTTGCAGTCATATACTGAATAGATGCTAAAGACACATGTACATGTAAAAGCAAATAAATATAGTGTTTTGTGAAAAATTCTGACCACTGTATCAGTGCATCCAGACACTCTATGTACTATGTATAAGGTGGCAGCATGATTGAATGTTTTACAAAAAGCATACTTACAGCGCGTGATCCATGAAAATAGTAAACTCAGACCTTTGGTGATCTGTCAAAAAATTGATCAAGTATGAATAACACTCGGTCAATTTAAAGGCTGAAAGTAATCATCAGGTAATTTGCTATATACTTTGCATGTAGTTCACAATGACAGCACTAAATGTGACTAATGGCTCAAGCATAGTAAATTTTACCACTGGCTTTGATGATGACTACATGTGCGTGAGTGCGAAGTTAAAACGTATTGGCCCCCACCCTCTATTGAGGCCGGACAGCATCACAACTGCAATACTAGCAGTCATTGGAATTGGTAAGTTTATTGGTATAATACAATAATAGTTTAATTACACTTGTAATTATCTCATCTGGTACATTTTTGATATTTTTCATGGTTTTTTATGACATGATCAGGCAATGGTGACATACATTTTTTGGTATGTTACAAAAATATGATAACTTCAATTTTCATCCCTATGATCTGCCATTGACATGTTGTAACAATATCCTACTTTGCATAAACTTATTGTGTCATGAAAATTTGTCAACAATGAATGTCTAATTATTTTTTGTCCACTTTCTACCTCCACTTTTCTCCACTTGACACACTGTTATCATTCAAACTTAAAATAATTGTTATTGTGATGAATAATACATTGTTTTAAATACATAATTATTACAAAGTATTAAAGTATTAAATTATTAAATCAATTATTACAAAGTATTAAATACATAAGTATTTTACAACAATTATATTAAAACATTATAAAATAATCTTGTTTGCACTCTGGTTCACTCAACCTTAGTAGTGGTCACCAAGTTGCATATTAGTTGTCCCTCCTTTAGGTAAAAATAGAAGAAGCTAAAGACTGTGATTACAAAATTAGCTAAAATTGATATAAAATTGTAGCCACTGATATACATGGAAAGTAAATTGGAGGATATTTAAGATATATCTTGACGAATCGAATATAACATCTTGTAACTATAACTAATTATATTTTGTGTCAAATGCATTATGATACAACTTTATGCAATTGACAGTGTTGCCTCACACTCACAGCAACTGCAATTGATGTGTGAAACTTTTGCATTACCATAATTATTATTCTCTATGTTTTAGTTGTGAACATTATTGGAGTTTGCAGTCTAATGCAGCAAAGAAAGAACAAGAAAGATTGTCCACAATCTCGTATCATACTCTTAATCTCCCTCTCTTTTTCGGACATTGCCACCTGTATGTGTGTACCCCTCAAATCCTATGTTACATATGCTTTCATAGAGTATAATGTACACTGCCTGTCCCCCCTCACATACTACTGTGGTATCACATTCCTTGCCGTACTGATACCAGCCTGCCATACCATCTCTCTCCTCAATCTACTCGGCATGGCTATCGATCACTGGATCACTTTCACTAAGCCATTTCGATATTCTGTGGTAAGTAAATTATGACAAGGGGTGGCTTCCTAAACTAAATCAATCTGCTGCAATCAGCATAGAAAGACAAATTATCAAAAACTTAAATAAAATGCAAATAAACAATCGGAATTGGTTCCGAAATGTTCATTAAAAGAGCAATTTTTTCATAATTTTGAATAAAAATCCAAATTTCCAGTAACATTTACTATGACTGTAATAGTTATACTATTATAACTGTAAATTATACCTAACTTTTACTACTATAACTGTAACATTTACTGTAATTAATAACTCTATAATAAATATCAATATTATAACATTAACAATAAGATAACCCGTTGAATCAGCAACTCATGTTCAATGTTTAAGTATTAAATCAGGGAGTATCAGGCAGTATTGATTATATCAACATCAATAGCATCAATTATTACATCAATACATTAATACATCAAAGTATTACATCAATAGCAGTATCAAATGTATCGTACACAAATCACTGCCTCCAATACATATTCCAGCAGGACCAGAACAGTAGAAGCAAATACAATCAAAGTATTACTAATAAAAATGCATATTAATCACATCCGCGAATATTTTTTCTGCACGTTGACAATGGTTTTGATTGGTCATTTTCTCATGCTTATTCCATTGTTTGTACACTCACTTGTTTAAATTTTCTTTGAAATTAATAATTCATAATACAGAAATGTTTTTTGCGTTCATTAATTACAAATATAGACAGGGGAGGTAATGTATTCTAAAGAATGCTAGTTGAAAGTACGCTGTATTCAAACCATAATTTAAGAAAAAAAAATTTTCAAAATTAAATAATTGATTTTCATCGTCGGATGTTATTCATAATAGCGGACTGAGGAAGAGACAATAGTAGCTCTTGGTTGGTTATATTAAAATACCACGGTCCAATAGAGCATAGTCAAAGACCTCATAAATGAAATATAATTACTTCCATGTCCATGCTAAACAATGATATTGCGCGGGCCGCTGTCAAATCCTCATGTCTCTAGAGACTAAAATAAACAGATGAGTGAGATTAGTTTTATCAATATGTAAGGAGCAAGCTTAATTTCCACAATTTCTAATTGATGTCGCAACATCACATTTCGCAATAATAAAATTATATTTCTGCCATCCGGTCGGGTCAAAGTTTTACTTCCAGTTCCCAAGTTCATTGTCAAAGTGAAAGGAGTTGACGTCAATCATATATTTACAATGAGATGCACAACTCAGAGAAAATGCAAAAGCTTTACCTGGAATATTAAAAAAATAATGTTGATATAATTTACATATATTTACATAGGTACATTTACAATAACATAGGTGTGATTATGTCGCACGACAGTACAACTCTTATCAAATTCCTGCAATATCGCCTTGGTGTAAAAGCTAGATCTTAGAGGTGCACATGAAATGAACAATTAGCAGATTACAATGTAAGTGCACGGATGCCATGTCACAAATTTTTGGTGGGTTGTGTAGGGTTGAACTGCGAAAGTGAGTAAATCAAAAGGAATTTGTACTTTTGCAGTTCAACCCTACAAAACCCACCCAAAATTTGTGACATGCCATCCATGGTCAGTGACACAGCAATTTTTCAATATTTTCAGCAGATCATAGTCTGGCACACATCCATAGACATATTTTTGTTTAATAAATATACATTATATTGTTTCCAGTATGTTCATGAAGTTATTATATGCAGAGAAATTAGCAAAAAAAATGCATCAATTATAAGCAAAGAACAACAAAACAATAAGTACATATTCCATTTTTTATACAACAACATACACATTACAATAAATATATTCGGATCATACTAGACACGTAGACAGCCTTTTAACTTATTATAATGTCCACATGCCGCTGTCAAAGTTAACCTTTCACCTTGATATTAGTCCCTCTTCATTCAACAATTTGTTGATCTCAATTGGTATGCAGCATACAGCGCAATATAATTATTGCGACCTGCTGACAAACTATTATACAATTATTTAAGGTTGTACTGAAAGTCTAGAAGAATATAGGGAATACAAAAATGTGTACAGTTGCATACAGTCACCTAAAGATAATAGCTAATAATTAATAATACTTTTAAAATTTTAGTTTTTATTTCATCCGTATTTAGAAAAACTAATACTTACATATTTATATAATTGACTAGTCTCATACATATATTTACAGCATCTTATAGCATTTTTGTTAATATTTGCCCAGAATATTGTTATAACATACACGTACATGTAGTACAAGTACAACCATGCATCAATATAATGTAAGATAAGCTACATTCTTCACCGGCATGACTTGCATATTATGACACCCATTTCTACGTAAGGTGTGTAAGTGGAACTTTACATATTCCTATGTGTTATATCACTGTCTATGTACCGAGAAAAGAAATCCCATGGCATGCCTAGTAAGTGTTTATGAGTGCATTTAACACAAACTAACAATTCTCACATGTCTTTAGCCTCCCGGAAGACACATTATCCAAGAATATATATACTGTCGTATGTAACATGAGAAGAGAACAAGTTAACTTAAAATTAGCATAATATTCCACTAGGTCCTGTGATATTATTACTTTCTATTTTTATCATGATCAATCGAGCAGCAGTGATTGTACATACAGAATACTGACACGGGAATTCAACACTGCCATCTAGCCATTTTCCCCATAGCATAACTTCAAATGTCATCACAGGATGCTACATGAACTATTATACGGGCAGATCACCTTAGTTTACCATAGGTTGGCTGGTTCACCATCACTAAAACGTCAAATGTTTAAGAGAGCCTAGGCCGAATATCTCGTTATGGATCTTTAGTGATGTTTAGGTAATTTGTTGATGCTAAGCCTATTGGAATTTGTTATGCTTGTTGGAATTTGTTATGCTACTCAGGCAAGGCTATCGCCATTTGAACTATACCGTAGTTGATGATGCTGAGTGGTGTTTTGAAAGTGGCAAAGCCAGTATACCTGGCATGCAGTCACTTCACCTGAGCCCTCCTAGCAATAGAGCAAGTCTATCTTCTTATGCCAAGCTGTAGGTAGTGTCCCAGTAATCGTGACTCAACTCCGAACCTGGAGAGCTCGATGCTATAAGTAACTGTGAAAACAGTAAATGAGCTTATTATTGTTGTCAACAAATCTGGAAACCCATGTATCAAAACAAACGAGCATGTCTATTCGACGAACATCAAAACTCCAAAACAGCTATTTTTATAAATACTCAAAAGTTTTATAAACACTTATGGTGGAATTGCCGTCCTCCCACAATATCTGAGATAGCCCTCTTGTTCTATTCTGTTACCTATTGATTGTCCTCATGTGTTGTTACTATTTTGTTGTTATGAGCCGACTGGTGGCCACTTCAGGACACTAATATAATCGTGCGACCATCAGTCGGCCATCTAGTTCTATAGTCTACACTGTGATTACTCGTTTGACCCTGGTTAGGTCGGACGAGCATCCTAACCACACCCACCAAGTGGTTAGGATGCTGGGTTAGGATGTGGTTGGTGGGGTAGACTTCTTTTAATATTGTTGTAAGGGACAGTTATCGTTTTTTTATACTTAGTCATTACAAAAAACTACTTGTTACATTGTTACTCACAGTCCAATGCTGCAATGCCAGAGCCGACCTCTATGCTCCCCTCCCTCATAACTACTTGAGACCAGATCCTCCCCCTACCCATCTCTAGTACGACCAAGGTCGACTATAGGTAGATGGGCCATGACAGCCGTCTATGCCCCCTATATCTATTATTCTCTGGACTCTGTAGAGGTTTGATACCCCACAGAGGGTCAAAATTATTACATTGGTGGCAGCGGTGGGATCTAATATGACCCTGCTCCCTCGACCCCGGGCCGCTTGGCTACCCTCAAGGTCAGAATGGCCCATACGATCCCTCAGCCACAGTTATTAGACACCTCCCCTGCATGTCTCCCAACTAGGACTCCCATGCCTACGAGGTGACAAGACAGCCTTCAAGCAGAGCAGGCGGCTCCACTATTTTGCAGACGCCCTTAGGGACTTGCAACTAGAGAGAGGGGCTGGACCATTCCGACCCCCCCCCCCCGCCAGTATGATTGGGAAGGAGACGTAGACTACTTCCTAATTTGTTTTCAAGAGGTGGCCGAGGCCAATCATAACAAACAACAAACAAACACCTAACACCAAACAATACAATGAACACTGAACTATTTCCCACAGGCAGAAGATTCCCCCAGGTTTGGCATGGGGGACCCTAGATTATAACACTTCTGTTAGCCCTGAGGCTCGTTGGTGTACCTGTGAAGAAGGGTTGTCCTCTGAGGAAGACGAGCCAAAATGGCCATACCAGCCCAAACCCTATTATTTTCCAAGGGAAAGCCCAAGTCCCCCCAAGACTCATTCAGTCTCCGTAGCCCTAACCAGACCCAATGAGCAATCAGAGTGGAGTCATAAACCTAACCTCAGGCCCAAGAGAGAGTTACTTTACCCATTTCCTAAGTGGGCCCAACCCTCAGTCTCCAGGGGGTCC
>JAOQGN010097109.1:0-11998 GCA_027564295.1 Himantozoum antarcticum
GAAGTCCACGGATGGAGGACAGTCACCATTGCCTGACCCGGTCATCTGTAGAGAGGATCCAGTCATGACCGTCAGCTATATGCCATCGTCAGTATTCAGTGAAATACGGGGGAGCCCCATAACACAGCACCGCCCTTAGCCGATACCAGCCTTAAATATGGTCTAATCAACTCTACCTACAGTCTAACAAAACTATTCTTTTCTATGTAGCAGGCAAGGACACTTATATAGTCTTAAGAATATTCTAATTATAGCAAGGACAATGCTGTAAACAGTCAGACTGGGTTTCAAAATATTGTAGAGGTTCTGCCTCTGCCCCTCCCTTACCTAACTAGTACTCAGCTATATATCTACACACTCTACTACTTATACAGCATGTTATAATTACTACCTACTTACACAGAGGGACTGAGGTGACAATAATTACTAGTCAGGAATGCCAGGACTGTCAATTTACTAATTGGCTCATGCCTGTTTTACATTAAGACTTAACTCTATGACATTTACCCTATAATAGGTTGACCATTTGGGCCTCTCTAGCTGCATTGAACTAGAAGTAATTACCTGTTGTTCTGCTGCCATCTAGCAGCTAGAGTCCTAGATAAACCATTTAGTAGCTTTACTGCATTCTCTTTGTTCTACTCAACCGAGATTGTATTGCCTCGTACGAGACTGTCCGAGATCTTGGCCATTGTGAGATCGGCCAATCAGCATCAACAATATACTGCTGAGATTTATCGTATCTTGACCTGTGACTGTTAACCAATCAAAATGGACTTGTGGTTCTGAGATTATTGAAAGGAACACCCTCTTTGTCTTTTATATTGATGTAGCAGCCCTAACGCAGCTCTAGTTAGTTGTGACTTGGCAGCTCTAGTTAGTTATGACTTGGCAGCTCTAGTTAGTTGTGACTTGGCAGCTCTAGTTAGTTATGACTTGGCAGCTCTAGTTAGTTGTGACATGGCAGCTCTAGTTAGTTATGACTTAGGAGCTCTAGTTAGTTGTGACTTGGCAGCTCTAGTTAGTCATGACTTGGCAGCTCTAGTTAGTTATGAGCTAGGCTTGGTACAGTGTTCTTACACAGAGTATTTTGTCCTTTTATATTGTCATGCTAGTAAACAACTCTTTGTATTAGTTAATAAACTTGACACAACATGAATTCACAGTTCACAGTTTGCATAGCGTTTGCCATCTATGCAACCTCTGGTCAACTGTACAGGCAGTTCGATTCTATTAAGGGCTTTTTACCAGTCACACCACAATAGGCTATGCATTTGAGGGCAGATGCCTTTCACTACAGACCGCAAGCAGTTAGGACAAGTCAGCAAACTCGCAGAGCTGGACTAGAGATCCTAAGCAACAGGTGCCCTGCTCAGGGGAGATGGCAAATTATGTCGCAATATTTACAACTTCCAATGAGGAATAAATTGTAAAATTCTTTGAATACCCTATAGTATTGTGCAGTCGAAGCACAGATAATGCTATAATGTATCATAATTTCTATAAATTGCAGAAAAACACATCAATCAAAGTTGAGCTGTACAGTCTAGCAAGTTTTCCTTGTGCTCAACTAATTATGCTAGAAGAGTTGAATTAAGTTCCAATCTTTACACTCTCAGCACTACCTAAAGTACTACACACACATAGGTCCTATGCTGCATATCCATTTTGACTACTGCTTCATCTAAATAGTGTTACTTAGCACCAATTAGACGAAGGAGTAGGGATAGCTCAGAGTAGGGATAGCTAGGAACAGTGATAGAATTGTAGGGCTTGAGGTGGTAGGACTCATTCATAATCAAGCACCCAGGGTCCAGGGCAGCGCCCGGGCGCCAAGCAAAATCCAAGCATTTGAGGGCCTTACGTGCCCTAAAATGAGCAGTAAAATGATGAAAATTCATAACAAAAGTTCATTCCATGAAACATAGTGGTGGGACTCTTGATGCTGAGCGTTCCCTGTTGAAAGTAGGTAGTAGGATGCATCCTACTGGCGTCCCACCACACTTCTAGCACTGCCTGAATGCCCAACGTAATGCTATTAGATTTTGAAGATTTTAACCACCGATATCTTGTAACTGGAATACAGCATCATTATGATCTTCTGATGGTATGGGCAATCCATAGTTGAAAACCATTTTGGAAAATCTCCAGTAGTTTTACAAAATAGTCTAAAATGTGGGCAGAGCTCACATAAGGCTTATTAATTTATTTTAAGAAGGCCATTTACAGTGTTTTTGTGTCAATGTTTGGAATCACCTGTTGACTATCATGTAAATTGATATCCATGTATATTTGTAGCATTGTGCGGTATAACTAACTACACATAATTCCTAAAACAGTGTCTGTCGTTGTACATGTATCTAATTGCTTTAATTTTAGTTATTATTATATATTGTGGATTGCATTGTTATTTAGCTGCTGAATTTGACGAGGCTGGCCGACCCTATCACTTCCTTTTCTATACTGGACTCCCTAACTACTATAATCTCATGCATGTAAGTCTCAATTACCTCGACTTCTTGTTTGCTTAGTTCCCAGTATTAGATTGTGCTGTATGTGCACATCGTTGTGAGAAGACAACTCTTCGGCATGTGTTATTGTTATCGACCAGTTGTCGATAAATGTTCACTGCTTTCAAATACACAACCTATTGATTAGTGGTGAGTTTCTTAGTGCTTGGTTTGGCACATTTAGACAGAACCCCCACTGGCAACTCTGGGCTATCACAATGTAACATGCTTCATGCACAATTGATATTTTATTGCCTTTGTGCACCTCTGCTCTACCCAAGACTAGGAAGTAACTCTTTCGCTCCAGAGTGTCAGTCAATACTTTACTTCAAAGTAACGGATTTTTCTTATTTTTGTGATATTGTGTGAACACTTAGTCCTAGATACTTGAAACTTTCACCATTAGATTCCCCAAAAACTTCCGCACAAACATAGAGCTAACCTGCACCTGCAGTACCTCAGATCCTGAGACAACCCAGCAAGTAGTCAACAGTTTTCGTTTACCACGAAGTGTGAATTTTTAGGTTTGTCGGTAACGGAAGCAGTCCTCTTTACATTGGGTCAGTTCCAACAATAAATATATATTATATTGGCCGGTGTATGAAGGTCTCGCCTCTGTTGAATAAACAAATATAGTCCTAAGCTCTGTTCTAATTTGTTCTAACAGTTTTAAGAGACGGTGGTTAGCTGCACTCACAAACACCCACATATGCACGATCCGGATCCAAAGAGTTTAATAACTTTTATAAGACGCACTTCACTTACAAGGCACATGTGTCTTCTACTCTGTCTCTGACTTTGAGGCACACCCTCTTAAACATGTTTGAAATCCATAAATAATACCAACACCAACAGAGAAGATATTTGCCTTTGGCTGCTCTCATCCCTTTTCATAGGATGACATGTTAAATGACCTCCGTTTTCTCTCAACGTCATGAACCCATACACTCAGTATTTGGGTGAAAAAGGTCCATGCCAGCTAGTCTGAAATTCTCTCACTTTGCATATCACATCACAGAGTTATCTTCCCTTACTATCCCTTCCATATTATCTCTTAGGGGAAGATAACTCTATTATTTACACTTGGCCTGTTGTCCTGTTTGTCCTGGTTGAATGTGACCTTCACCTTATTAGGCGCACAATATTATTTTTTTTAAACTCATTATATAAGCCACCTTATTAAATAAAAAAAATCTCACTCGTTAGACACATGTCTTAATGATGAAGTGCTTGTCATGATATAGGTCGCAGCCACTTATAAGTCCCGCATCCTAGTGCCACGAGAATACGGTACATATAAATATTGACTATAAACACCTGTCTAAATAATATAAGATGGTCCTCACAATATACTGAGTTAGATAACCGTCAATAGGTAGAATTGCTGCTATAATTGGTAGATAGTGCTTACAATATACTGACTTTAGACACCTGCCAATACAGATATTGCTACCTAGTACCTAATATCAGACAGCGCTTACAAATATACATGTACTTAGATACATGTCAATACCTGATAAGGCTTATATGCATGTCAGTAGGTATTGCTAGCTAATGTCAGACAGTGCTTATAATAATATGCTGAAAATCTATTAGGATCTGTAGCCTAGATACATTGTCACAGAGTCCAATTGTAACTATGTAGCAGTATACACTAATAACTAATCTACTCAATCAAGAACCGCACTTCTGACCCTTAGAGCAAACACTCTACTACTGAGCCATCCTTCTCAAGATACACTTTGATCATTATAGTTGCCTTGTCATGAACTAGCTGGACTTGTATTGCTATTATACTTACCATGAGTCATGTTTGTGTTTCAGATAGTGGCACAGAAAATTCAATCACTTTCTGGAAGAGCAGCCCCTGACAATGACGACATTTCAGCATCTAGGTAGGTGACTTTTACATCTAGGTAGGTGACTTTTACAGCGAGGTAGGTGACGTTTACATCTAGATAGGGCACATTTACATCTACATGTAGATAGTCACTTTTATATCTAGATAGGTCACTTTTACGTTGAGGTAGGTCCCTTGTATGTCGAGGTAGATAACTTTTACATCTAACCAATTATTAATTTTGGAAAATACAGTTGCAAACTAAAATAAATTGAAATATAATGTTCCATCTCTCTGTGCTCTCTTATTGCAAACATGTACGTGCTGTACATGTAGCTCCACAATGCGTGTTATGCTTATGAGTTATCATCTCTTTGGTTGTGTTTGAGCAAGAAACTATAACTCCAAATTTTGCAAAAAATATTTTGACAAATTAATGACTTAAATAATTCATGCAGCCACAAGATGTGACAGTATTTTGTATAGGTAATTTGATATTGATCTTTCCATTTCTGAAAAAATATCATGAGTTTATCAGCGAGATAAAAATTTTTTTTATCAAAATTCTAAGTTTTAGCACTAAATTCGGTCTTCTACCGAAAACGGAACTGTATTGCCAATGCCCCATATCGTGACTTACCACTGTGGCAAATATGCATGTGAAATCAGTACCGTAAAACGGGGGAACTTGAGACACTATTTTAAGATTTTATGGAATTTTTTTATCATTTCTCAATGAAATTTTTTGAAATTTGTCTGAAAATCACTCTTTGCGTAGCCAAGAGTGATCCTCAGACAGTGGCACAGACATTGCCGAAAGTCATGTTCCTGGCACTCTTGGAACTCAAGCTATAACCATTTACGTTCTGTCTCAAATAACCCCTACCTCGGGGTTATTTGAGACAGAACTGTTAATTTAGCTAAAACATATGCTGGTTAATATTTCAAAATTATTTTTTCATATTGTATTTCCTAAACAACATACTTTTAATACCTAGCTATCTTACAGTACAAATATTGCCGACTGGGGTGATAACTGTTGTAAGAGTTGCGCTGAACGTAATGTACAACAAAGCATTGAGCAATCTAATATTATAATTACCGAAACTAAGTTAAAATATATTATGGTTTTGTGCTGTCTCAAGTAACCCTGGATGAGTTGGTTAGTGGATCAACACATATGTGTTGACCAAATATTACATTACAATATTAAATGCCTTCACGACATCTACAGACATTTATTTCACAAATTGTGTGGTACGTTATCATTGTTTATGGCTGTCTCAAGTTACCCTGCTCAACCTGTTTTGTTGGTTTTTTAAACATGAAACAATCTATTTGAGATATTGGGCTGAAAATTGCTGAAATGTTCCTAACACTTTCAGGAATGCAATGGGCATTCTTAACATGTTCCTATGAATGTCAAATTGCAGTTGCAAACAGAGTTTGCAACATTTTGAATATTTATGATTATCTCCTCCGTATTTAATGGCCCAATTTTGTTTAGAAAGCATAGGAAAAAAATACCAAAACTCATGTTATATTCATCTATATACTTATTCTTCAAATTGCTATAAAACTAGCAGATTGTTCATTGACCATAGATGTATCAGACATAAAACAAAAGGAAACGTTTCATCTTACCCCGCCATCTCAAGTTTCCCCGTTTTATGGTAATGAAAATTTTGAAACTAAAAATAAAATACTATACCAACAACAAACCATAGGAGTTATTATTGTAAATTAATCATAAGCACCCACTCTGTCATAATCTCACTGTGAATTTGGTTGCAAATCTTAGTAGTGGAAATATTAACACAAATTGGTAGATAATCTGCTATACAAATGAATTTGCCATTAATATTTCTATATCCTGGTAAGTCTCGTCGCACAAGTAATGTGTATCATTTACATGTAAGATTCAATAAATGCGTCCGGCAAAACTAGTCGGGAGACCAAAACTATCTAGCATTTCAGCCAATCAGAGAGGAACATGTGAAAAATTCCTTAACATGTGCTGAGAGCCTTGGTTCTCTCCTTTGCACCCAAAAACTTACCAATCCCTTGGTCCCACTGCTATAATTATATAAATATGATGTCTAAACAAGCAAAGTCTACTGTAATATGACAGGATGAATTCCGAGATCAAAGAGAATTGAAATCAGTTTACTTCCCGGTTTACATCCCGGTTTACTTTCCTTGTTTACTTCCCAGTTTACTTCCCATTGCCGCTGTTAGACCGACAATGTTTGTCTCACTGTGTGATCTCACATTGCCAAGGCAATGACCGCGATCGTTTGCCATCTCTGTTTTGAGCGGAATAAAGAATCTATTATTAAAAACTTTTAATTTTGTAAATGTTATCTTTTATCTAGTTGATAAACTCATGATATAGTTGCAGAAATGGAAAGACCAATATAAAAAAAACCTACAAAATACTGTCACAACATGTGGCTGCACCAATTATTTAATGTTTTTGCATATATTTTTTGCAGCAGAATAATACGCACATTAAATATAGACAAAGGGATACACATTTTAAATGCTTCATTTGCCCATTCAATAAGCATCTGGAGAATGCTTGCAGTTGACCTGTTTAGTGTTTATCATTGTTTATCATTTAAATATCTGCTGCTTTCTTGTCGAAAGCAAACCCAATATCATATATACAACATGCTGGAATTCTGCTTGGAGCCGTAGTCTTTAATTTGTGGCAGAGGCCGGGTTTGCATAAACTATGCACTATGCACTATGCACTATGCACCATACCTAAACTATGCACAGAGCTACTCTACGGACGGAGTGATTTAACCATTCACTGACCATACGATCGTTCTGCCGTTATGCCTCCTTGCTCACACTCTCCGCTCACACTTTGCACTCACCTTCCCCGCTCACACTTTCCGCTCACCTTCCCCGCTCACACTTTATGCTCACCTTCCCCATTCACACTTTCCGCTCACCTTCCCCACTCTCCCTCCCCACTCACCCTTCCCACTCACTCTCCCCGCTTCCCAATATGCAGAATACTAATTATTATAATGCCACAATTTACTGGTCAGGCGTATTCGTAAAGGAATAATTTTGCGTTATGTATTTTCATCAACAAATTGAAATGTATATAATAAAAAATATAATGTTAGTGATGAGGGCCCATATGTGTAGTGGAATCGCTATTCGAGGCACGGAGACCAAGTTAGCTGAATTATTAGGCTGTCAAACTTGGCAAAGCTATGTTAATGAATCCGAACAGTTGCTGTTTTATAGTCATTTTTGACAATAGCACTCAACTCTCCAGGCAGTCGTTTTATGCATATGAAATTTTATCAGTAAATTGTATTAGACTTACATTGCATCGGTAAGTATAGCAATAGACTTACATTGCATCAGTAAGTATAGCATTAGACTTGCATTACATCGGTAATGTATAGCATTAGACTTACATTGCATCGGTAATGTATAGCATTAGACTTACATTGCATCAGTAATGTATAGCATTAGACTAATAGCCTTGTGACTCTTCACTTAATATATTGTAGTTTTTTGGATGGCAGCCAGTGGATTAGTAGAGAGAAGCTGGAGATTAAGATACTGGAGGGGGTGAAAGAGCAACATGTATGTAGACTGTCCTTCTAGAGTACAGACTGTCTGTCTAGACTCTAGCGTATAGACTGTTGGTCTAGATATTTAGAGTATGGACTGCCCATATAGAGTATAGACTGTCGGTCTAGAGCATACACTGTCCATCTAGAGTACAAACTATCTGTCTAGAGTATAGACTGTCCATCTAGAGTACAAACTGTCGGCCTAGAGTATATACTGTCTAGAGTGTGATAGACCGTCCGTCTGAAGTATCAAAGACTGTCTGTCTAGATACTAGAGTATAGACTGGCCCCTATATGTAGTTCAGGTGCAGCATTATTGTGCAATTATTATTAGGAGATCCTTTTGCAGGGCCAAGTAGATATGCGTGGACAAAATTTCTTATAACTACGCTCTGTCGAAATTGATCTGCTTGAATGTCTAACCACTTACCGAGATTGTGGGAGCTGCTGAGTCTGCGGCTCATATCAGTTATTATATACCGTAATTTCAATAGCGCACTTGCAACTTTACTTCAGGTTCTTCCTGCCGTTAGAACTCCAATCTCAGTCTCGAGTCTTCTGTAGACCTGTAGACAGTTATCAACATGTCTACAGGTTCTTGAGGAGGGCTCTTGAGAAGGGCTCTTGAGGAGGGTTCTTGAGGAGGGTTCTTGAGGAGGGTTCTTGAGGATGGTTCTTGAGGAGGGTTCTTGAGGAGGGTTCTTGAGGAGTTATCATTAATAAAACAAATCCGTTTCTTAGTCCTTAGTTTTTATTTGCTTTCTTTAATACATTGTTCAGTCCTTGGCAGTCACTTTCACTCGAGTTGCAGAAACAATCTCAGTGGGATTCACCAAAACCAAAGTAGAATCATGATGATATTTATTTGTATCTAGTCAATAAATCAATATTACTATTATAGACCTACACACGTTATACTTAGTTCCCACTAAGGCTTGTCCTCCGGGCTTGTCCTCCGGGCTTGTCCTCCGGGCTTGCCCTCATGGCTTGTCCTAAAAGTGAGACCAATTTTAATCCATACACTAAAATCTCTATAAAGCATCAATGCGAATGAGATAAACCAAGAACAAGAAGCAGAAGAAAAAGCAGAAGAGGTAGTTGCTACTAAAACTGAACCCACTATCCAGTTAAAACCTAATAGTTTATAATAGTTGAAACTAAGTTATTTATGAACTAAGACATAACCTTAATACATGTATCTGGTAGACTACATCTTGTCTTTCTGTGAGGTGCTTATTTAGTATACAACTCTGTTGCAGTATGAGAGATTCACACGTTTGATGTTCAAGTTAGCGAACCACCCGAAAGCTAGATTAGAGAAGGAGTTTATAATGGAGTACAGAATTATGCTGTCTCTGGGTGGTGGCCTAGCTTCGCTACCAGAAATATTAACAGAAAAGAAATCCGAGCGCAATTATGTCTGCGTGGAAGGTAAAGTCTGTTAGAGGATGCAGAGCCATTATATGGTTGACAAATGAGATTCTGTGCAATTCCTTTTCAGTTCGGTCACCTTGACCTTAGCTTATATCTAGAGTCTGAAGTTGGGATGCCAAACCAGAAATGGCAAACTAGTCTGAGGCTCGCCGACCGAACTGAAAAGGCAGTTTACCCTAAGATTCATATGTACGATTGACCAATAAGGTCCATGGTAAGGTTGTCCAATCAGGTTCATCATACGGCTTCCATAAATATTTGACATTCTGTAAAACAACTTTCCACAAGCGAAATAGTCATTTAACAAGTAAAATAATCTTTCCTCGAGTTGGTGTGCATCTGCTGTCGCATGGTCCGAGGCTTCACAGCGCAAGCATTTATGCATTTTTATATCAGTGAGGAAGCGTTTTGGTCAATACTTTGGTGATAGATAAATGACAATCTAAATTAATTCAGAATTAAATCTCAAGAACCCTTCAATAACAGCTTGACAGCTTCATATAAAATTTGGTTATTGCTGTGTCTATAGTTTAATATGAAGATAATATATTCTAAGGGCGCCTTGGAGCTCCCGGATTGATGATGCAATGGCAATATATATATAATATAACACACAAGGTCAAACGGCTAGATGCAATTTCAGTTATTAAATTATAAATCACATCACTGCATCGTCAGATTCGATCGATACTCTAACTATTGTATTAGCGGGTCAAATAAATCATTACCCCAACAACTTTTCTCGTAGCAATGACTATATTCGATGGTAATTGACATAGCGAACCCATTTCTGACAGGTCTCAAAAAATAATTAGAACCAACTAGAATGAATTGGATGCGATCAAAATTTAATGAGTGGCATCGAGTCGGGCCCGACTCCATTCAGTCCCAAAAAATAGTCAAAATCTGCATCGCACGCATTAAAATAATCATTTATATGTTATTTTTAAAAAAATTATTCTGGCATTGCATCATCGATCCTGGAGCTCGAAGGCGCCCGAACATTCTGTCTGAACTGTTTAATTGGAGCAATATGTTCTTTGAGCCAAGGTAAAATCTACAAATGCTGTTGTTTAGTAATATAATTGCAGTTTGAGCTCTCATTGTGAAAGTGTAAGTAAGTGTAAGAAAAATCTCAATCTAGAGTCTACTGCTCTCTTGTAATGCTGTACTTTTAAAATATCTTTCAGTTTATCATGTCAGGCTAATACTATTTATTAGGCGCAGCTTTCCATTGAATTTGTGAAAATGAAGCATTGATTCATTCATCATTCAACTCTTTGGTTTGTTGACATAATACTTAGAAACTTAGATAAAACAGCCTGTTATGTAAAGTAATGTCACATTGCAGGTAAAGTAATGTCACATTGCAGGTAAAAGAAAGACGTCTGTTGCTAGGCTAACAGTGTGGGAGAGAGGCTCTGGAAAGATGAACATTAATGGAAATGGGCTGGATGATTTCCCAGACATATATCAAAGGTAAATTGTTAATAGCTTCATTAACAAAGGTAGATAGCTTCATTAACAAAGGTAAATAGCTTCATTAACAAATGTAAGTTGCTTCATTAACAAAGGTAGAGAGCTTCATTAATGATACGGTATTTAAAATATTAATAACGGATTAAGCAAAATTTCATGCTGATGAATTGTAGATGCAATCTATGGGCAATTATATAAATCAGCCCATGATATTATTTTTGGAGAATAGCTCTTAATCTCTGTGCGCGGTTTGAGTATATGTTGGTCAAAAAGATCTACCTGCTAAACGCTTCAACTGCTGCCAAATCTTGGACCTAAATACTCTAAATCCTGGGCCTAAAAGTACTAGTACTGTGAACTGTTATGTATATCTAAATTGTTGTATGGAGGTATTCTACAACTGTTATGTACATGTATATTTATATAGATGGAGGGAAGTAAGTGTAGAGCTGAGTAATAGAGATGTGCATTATCTTTATGAGTGGATGGCTGTAAGTAACAAGATAAGGCCAAAAGTTATAATTGGCATTTAATTCTATATTTCTAGAGAACAGATAATGGCTCCGTTAGCCTTTGTTAACAAGGTGGGAGCTGTTGACTGTGAAGGAACAGTGGAGGGTGGTGGAGATGCAGGCAAAGCTGGTGCTGTACGCCTAGCTCTCAGTCTAGGTCTTGCTGCCTTTGAGAGTGACAATACCCAAGAGCAAATGAGACAAGGTAGTAAAACTTCCATTGGGCACTAAAGAAATTACATGTATGAAATGTGGACATGAGCGCTGGCTATAATTCATTTATCTATCTGTGTTAGTTTTCAACTACCTTACATTGTAAACTGATCATGTTAGACCAGTTGTTTCCCTTTTGACTGGGCTAGAAGATGCGTCAAATATGCTAAAGCAAAACTTGTGTTATCAGTGCTTGCGCGGTGCTTGCGCGGTGCTTGCGCGGTGCTTGCGCGGTGCTTGCGCGGTGCTTGCGCGGTGCTTGCGCGGCGCGTTTGCGCGGAGCGTTTGCGCGGAGCGCTTGTGTAGTATATGTGCAGTGTATGGCAACTTTGATGATGATGATGATAAGTTTATTTAGTGAATCGCTTAATAAAATCAAAGAAGATAATTTCTAAGCGATTTACA
>JAOQGN010097220.1:0-11998 GCA_027564295.1 Himantozoum antarcticum
CTAATCAACAGGTTAGGTTAACCGCAGCCTGTATAACCTTATGGTGTGCGATTTAACCTATAAACCGTGCAACTCTAATTATGAGAAGAGCAAAAAGTGTAATATCACTGCAGCTATTCAATGTAAAGACATTTGAGACACAGTTGGAAACGGATAAATAATATAGGAAATAGCATTGTGTGTGGTGAATATACATGGGCATAGCAGACTAGGTCTACATACCTTAGCAGTCACTATCGTAAAGAGCTCTTGATCAGGCATACAACTAGCTCTCCACCGCAGCACCTCTGAAAGGAACTGATGCTTCTTGGCTTGGTCTTCTTCATTGAAGCTGGTAAGGTCCTGGCCTTGAGCATGAGCCAACCTTGCCCCTTGAACTATACTTCCCACAAACATTGCCGAAGGTCCAACATCTGATGGAGTGTCGTCTCTAGGCTGAAATGTAAGCCAGTATGTTACTCGATTGCTAAATAGCAACATGATAACATACCAGGAGATGCCCCCTTTTGTTGATAAGTAAGATTTACTGTTCAGATTTGTTCTAACACAATCTCCACTCTCAATAGCAATCAAATAGACAGATTCTTTGTATCAATATGAAATTATGAACTAGATTTGCTGAAGACATTTACAACAGACAATGCAGATCTCAAATGCAATAACAACCAAAGATTATTTGACAATATGCACTTCTAAAATAGTTTTACATTGACACACTACTGAAATTGACTACATCAGAACTGAGACATTCAGCAAGATATCAGCTTGCCAGTGACCCTGTAATTCACCGGTGACTTATTAGTTTACCAGTGACCTAATAGTTCACCAGTGACCTAATAGTTCACCAGTGACCTAATAGTTCACCAGTGACCTAGTCAATGAGTTTTAGTACAAAGCCCAGAAGAATTGACCCATTCTCATAATAATAATGATGTTCTCGAAATATTCATGTTTATTTTTGAAATAATCGTATATAATTAATTCAACCAAATACTTGGTGTAAACGATCAGCAATATCAGACGATTTGAAAATTGAAACAATGCTGGTGATATTAGCGCTGAATAGAAAATGAAACCATTTCGTGATCAATCGTTAGTAAATGTTCAACCAAAGCCAATTTGTGAAATAAAAAACTAAACTAGTGTTGTTGAGCACATCAAACGATTGCTGCCAAGGGGACAGGGGAACCGGCATTGAGCGAAACATTGGAAAATCTTAAAGTTTCATCAGTGGAATCTAACAAATTGCAAGTAAAAACGGATGATTGACATACAGGAAAGAACAGGCAATCATTGCAGAGTTGAATGGAGTGGAGCAAGATTTGGGGTGGTGATGGTAAATGCCCAGCCATTAGCAGTGGTGCTATGAATAGAACATGGGACTCTTACTAAGATCAAATGTGTGGGTAATTGTCTGCACCTGGTAGTGAAAGCTAGAGCGCTTGCAAATTTTGTTAATTAGTCATTAATTGAACAAACTTAGCCCCAAAATATTGGTCAAAACTGCTTTACGGTAACAGACATAAAAATACAATAATTTACATTGTAGCAATATCAAATAACCAAAGATTATCAAACATAAAGCACTATACTTATACATGTATGTGTTTAACAATCTTTGGGCGATATATTTCAGTTTGAATGTCTGTTTCAAAGAGGTTTTGGTAAATATTGCAGGGCTAGGTGAAACATATATTATATAAAGAGCCCATAAAGAGCCCAGTGTATAACTTACAGGTTCTGGTCTCAACACGGATTTTGTGATTACAAAATCATCAGTCACCTGGCGGATCCAAAATTTTAATAAGATAATAAATAGTTGGAAGGGTGATATCAAACTACTCAAGATCAGATGGTGGGTTATTTATACTGATCAATATTTGGCAGACTAAAACTAATTGGATAGCGATAAACAACTTGAATAGAAAGAAATAAAATTAAGTAAAAGCATGCATGCATTATACGGCTAGCAAGAGAAAAAGTGACAGTATGTACAATACGCGACTTCAGCAATAAGCACATAATTCCACCCAGCAATGCACACCACAGAAAGGATTTTTTCAGTACAAGCAGAAAGTCAAAATTAACATCACAATCAATTGCCAGTTTGTGGGTGTCTCACAGATGTTGGTAAAATTTAGGCCAAAACACAAAATTTCCAAAAGTATATTACCTGAGTTGTTATTGTAATAAATATACTGAGTAAAATACTGTGGATAATAATTTCATAAAGTTGTGGCACTATAATTCGCTTTAAAGCAAAACATGCATGCACCGTGTTACTTGGCATTATTCATAGCATAAGGAGGGAGAGGGGATAACTTTAAGGCAACCATAAGCTGGGTAACCTAAGACGAGCAGTGCGCCTCTAGTTCTTTGTACTTATACAGTGAACCCTAATTTATTTGTGATTTGGCGTACCCTGGGCTTATTGCCGCGACTTTACGTTATGAGCAAATTGATTATTTAATGGCGAGGAACTAAACAACAAGCTGCAAAGAAATAAACTTGAAATTAGGCAAACCCGTCACAACTATGTAAAATTCATCCTCATTCAAAATCCTCCCATGGTCCAGCGTGCCAAATATGCTACCATTGCTTTAGCGTAATCTATGGTTAAGAAGTTACAAATTGGGCCATTTCATTGTTCATTCTACACCTGACAAAAAGCAAACTACCAAGTCCCATAATGCAGTAGCTGACTAACCTATCGTACAAAGTATACGTGTATATCCTACCTGTGGAAGATTGACTACACAGGTATGTGGGCACATAAGAACATTAGCTGGGTGTAGTGTCCCATCTAGTAGTTTCTTCATTGTGTCGTGTATATGTATACCACCCAATACGCTCCTGGGTAGATAGTTAGGTGGTACTAAGGCTAGACAGTAGATTCCTACTTGATGTATTGTATCAACAGCTTGTAGCACTTTAGACATCCACTGAAAACTCTACAACAGATCACAGGCTTGATTGAAGAAGTCATGTGATTAAAAGTAGTATAAATTGGAAGAATCAATGTACTATAAACTACACGTGAAAACATCAATGTACTATAAACTACACGTGCAGACAACAATGTACTATTAAACTACATGTGAAGACCTCAATGCAGCATAAACTACATGTGAATACATCAATGCAGGATAAAAAAGACATCAATGCATTATAAATTAGAAGACATCAATTAACTATGGGGAGCACATGCAGACATTGTGTAAATTAGGAGATTTCAACAGTGAGCATGGAAAAGTTAGAAAAGTTCAAAGACTAACATTGGATAAATCAAACATCTATTAAAAAGCATATTCCTTGTCAAATATTTTATTTTATAAACTTTTCACTTTTATTCTCATCAACTGCCAAAAATTAAAGTTGGCACCTTCCGCTAAACCCATTTTTTGCATTGTGGAAAATGATTGAGTAATAAAATTTTCTTCTATGATATTTTTACTTCTTGGAACAAAATTACAAACGCTTTCCAAATGAATCACAATAGCGAAATAATGTTTGGCATATTATAGCATTATCAGCAGGTCTGATGAAATGTGTACTAGGGGGGGGGGGGAGACACGTACCTCTTCCTCTGAACAGTCAGGTCTTTGCTCAGCTACTATGCATATCCTCTCATCCTTCAATGCTGTTATAGCAAATACTGCTATCCTGCAAGTAAGTGACATCATGGAGTGAAATATAATACCACATGTGACTAGTAGGTAGCTGCTCCGTATTCATGTATTTCATACTCAAGAAAATGAATATTTATGAAATATGGAAGAGTGATAGTAAAAATATGTATCAGTCATTAAATATGATATGAAAAGGGTCGCGCATACCAACCAATGTGTCACAACAGTTTCTGTTTTATTGAAAATACATGGCTATATCATGGTTGGCATTATATTATGAGAGGGTATGATAGCCTACCTTCCTCTGTATATAAATCTGTTGGGTTCCACAGCTAAGACTGTAGCTATTATGTCATCTGTATTATGCCTTCTGTTAGATACAGACATCAAGCCCTCTCTACTTCCACATATAAATACTAGACCACCCTGAAATACATAGCAGGATGTGACTATATTACCAGGCAGCAAGCACAATATATGCCATCCTTGTAATTGCCTATGATCTGTATATCTGCCATTATGAATATCAGCAGTGGCAAGTGTGTCATCCATCAGTTGTGGTGTAAAATGCAATTGTAAATCAGGCTGTGTTAGAGGAGGGCATCAAAACAGGTGGAGACCTTTAGCTATAAATATACAAAACTGACTACTACTTGGAGCTGTGCATCGAGACAGCCTTAGCAGACAGCAGACAGCCTAACTTAATAACTTACCAAATACCTACATGTCCTCACCACAGTTTCCATGCATTAAAATTTATGTTACGTTACATTACTTAGTGGCCGCTGTGGGCAGACTAATACATTACTTAGTGGCCGCTGTGGGCAGACTAATACTACTGCGTCAATGCTTTGTCAACTAGAGATACGGTACAGAGAGTACACACAAAGAGGATCTAACAACAAGAGAGACTTACTGGGCCGAGGAATCCTATTAGTCCACTCCTCACGTAGTACTTGTCATTAGCTGTCTGCCCTTCCTCCTCTAGAGGTTGCACCTACAACACATAATGTAACCTCTACATGAAGGCAACTTGGAACACCAGCTAATGTCACCCTTATGACCTAGAGTGTGGCAAATGGGGAAACCAGCTAATGTCACCCTTGTGTCTTTGAGTATGGCAGGTGGGGACACCCAACTAATGTCACCCTTATATAGAGGCAAATGGGGACACCAGCTAATGTCACACTTACATCCCTAGCGGCTTGCAATTGGGACATGGGTGTCATGGATGCACCATTTCAAATGGGTAACATATTGACAACATTGTACATCTTAATATGATAATTACATAAATAAGTACATCAGAACCCGATATTTCACTGAGCATTGTGTGCAATATATATATATATATGTCAAGCAAATTCATCAAAGCATGTGTGCCATACAAGACCAGAAAAGTGATACAAAACAAAGCTGAATGAGTTGGCTTTTGAAATTATTCCGTATTCTGGTGGCACTGGGACGCGCCTTATAGGTGGGTGTGCCCTATATCATGAGGTTCACTTCATCATTAAGACATGTGTCTAAAAAGTGAGAACTTTATTTTTTATTTAATAGGGTGCCTTATATAATGAGTTTTATAAATTAATAACGAGTGCGTCTTATAAGGTGAAGGTCACATTCAAACAGTTGGAGTCAGGACAACAGGCAAAGTGTGAATAATAGAGTTATCTTCCCTCAAAGATAAGATGGGATTGATAGTGAGCGAAGATAACTCTATGGTGTGAATAGCGAGGTGAAGCATTTCGGACTAATTGACATAGAGCTCTTTCACCCAAAAGCTGACTGTATGTGTTCATGAAATGGTTCATGGCATTGAGAAAAAATGGAGGTCATTTAACACATCATCTGATGAGAAGGGATGAGAGCAGCCAAGGGCAAATGTCATTCTCTGTTGATGTTGGTATTATTTATGGATTTTAAGCATGTTTAAGAGGGTGTGCCCTCAAAGTGAGAGACACAGCAGAAGACACATGTGCCTTGTAAGTGAAGTGCATTTTATAAGTGAATCTACAACCAGTGTACCTTATAAATTGAGTTTTTTTAAATAAAATTCACTCTCACCTATAAGACGCGTGTTTCAGTGTTGTGAGAATACAGTACTAATGGTAGTACTGTACTTCTTTAGTGTTGGAATATATAAAATTTCTGAACATGATTTCTCTCTACATCAGTTATTTCTGTGTGCGAATTTTGCCAAGCTATGATACACATTATACAGAATGGCTACTTGCAAGTTTCTACAGATCTGTAATTGCATTAGTAATGCAGCAGTAATGTAGTAGATGATACCTATAACTATACCAACATCTATTGTATTATTATATCAGTGCAATTTAGTGAATTTTAGTTCATTAACTTTGAGTAGCAGTATTGGTGCGTATGGGACAAGCAAGAAATCCATGATGTGCATTCAAATTCATATGATTTCACACCGATATAACAATACCAAGTGAGCCATTAAAACACAACGTACCGGTAGAGGTATATTAATTTGGCAAATAGTTCCTCCTCCAAAAGTAGATGTCCATTTTCTCTAACAAAGTAGAGATCTTTACAAATCTTCAGTATTTTATCCACATTTGGTAACTCATCAAACATAATGGTATATGAACCACCACTGGTTAGCGTTCTAACAAACTGGCCAATCACAAACACCATACCAATGTAGAGGCCAATAATCCTGGAAAGATAGAGGTTGCATGATCAACACCTGCTGCTTGATGATGGACAACATGAGATGAAGCACACTCGTGGTGACAGCTCTTGCGTTACATTGTGATCCCACACAATAGCAATAGCTACATTTAGAGTGAGTGGCACTTCCACAGACTGCAGTTGACAAGGATTAACAAGTAGTTGTGCGATGAAAGAGACATATTCACTAGCTGTCTTGTTGGTGTGATGCTGTACAATGCATTTGTCACATTGATATAATCACTTGCTAATAGCGTAAGCATTTCAATACATACTTCAATATACATTTCAAGAACAAGTTACTTGAAATTTTTTTTATCAAAGAACTCTAAATAATTAGATTCTTGGCTATTAATAGAGTAGGCAATTTTCAAAATATTTCAAAAAACCAACATCCATTGATGTGAACGGTGAGCAAATGTAGTGGTGAGTAACTGGCATTGAACCCTTATAACTTCTATAGGATATCAATTATTTATAAGCTATTTTCAAGATTGCCATTAAGTGTCCTAAGTATAATATTTAACAATGCCAACCCGGCTTCAGTTTACGATAATAAGACAAAGCAGAAAGTGCTTGTGGATGGTGGCGGTGGAAAACTAGGCAACGTATCACAATGCTTTACTAAAATGACAAGCGCACCAGTCACAACCAGTATGTGCCCAATGATGGGAAATTCGTCAGATATTAATATGAAATTTGTGAAATACAATTTTAGTTATAACATGAAAGGGAAAATGAGTCTCAACTACGGAAAATTCATACTGCATGAATGAATGCATTGTCATTTGCATTGTAAGCCCACCAACTTTGAATGACATCTAATATAAAACAAGCGTCAAGTATATTAAGATTTCATATTGAGTCAAAGCATAAAAGCATAATCAGCTGTGCAATTGCCTTACCCTGATCCAGTTATAAAGGATACTGCCTCCGGTGCTACTCTGTCATTGAATGTTACAAAGAATAGTTTAGGATATTGCGTGGGAGTAGTCGTATTACACAGGCTATTAAACTCCAGGGTGCAATTGTTGCTTTCCCCAACCGACCAGTATTCAGTACTGTACGATCGATTGAGATTTAATGTTAGTCCATGATATGACATCAAACCTAAAATATATTAGCTTTCATTTCAATGTCATTGCAGTTGGTATATTAACCTTTAGCGGGAAAGTTGCATCCACAATAGGCCTAAATTGGGCAGACAACTGTCAAGTCCTGCTTGGAAATTTCAACCTAATATAAATGCTGTGTCTGTATGTCTTTAGCTATACTAAAGGTATAGCTAAAGGTACATGTAGGTATAGCGGGTGATAATGGAAAGCCATTGCTCAATTAGTATGGCAATTACAACGATGCAGATTAAGTGTGAAGATAACTTTACATGTCTTTCATATTTGTTTCACATGCAGATGATCCAGGTAATGCTTCCAGCAACAATAATACTTGCATTACTATAAAGAAACAAATACAGTGGAACACGCATAATTCAACCACGGATAAATCAAAAACTCGGCTAATTCATACAATAAACTTTAGTCTCACTGAAGGGCCAATGTAAAATTATCGTAATGTTCGAATTCTCATAAATCGAACAGAAATATTTAAAACAAACCATAAGCTTTCCTCTGAACTCTAAGCAAAACTTTGAAAAAATCTTTCCAGAATATCCGGATACATTTAACAGTGTCAAGGACGATGATTAGTAAATTACTAGCATAAAAATGTTGAAGCGGGGTCCATAATAGCAACGCAATTGGGTCACGTGACTTTTGCGAAACTGGGCTATACATACGGTACTGGCATGTGTATAGTACTATCATAGAGTTATCCTACTATGATACAGAAGGTAAGATAACTCTATATATAGGAAGGGATCACTCTATAGAAGGGAAGATAACTCTATGAGCACTGTACACTATGCACATGGCACATGACACTACATTATTCATGTACACATAGCCATGTATGGATAATTCAAACATCTCATAATTCACACAAAATTCTCCAGTCCCCTGAAAGCTAATTATCTATGTTCCAGTGTATATAAGTTAGTGGTTAGCAGTTACATGTATATAGTAGGACTACTATATACGTGTAAGCTACAATAATTGACAATAGTAGTACTACTACAACTGATTGTAGCTTCAAAAAGTATGTATTCTTCTCATTAAAAATGTTAGCTTTAAAAATACAAACAATTTTGCTGTGGCAGCTGGCGGCCATTGCCCTTTTATGGCTGTGGCAGTCATCGCCCTTTTATGGCTGTGGCGGCCATTGCTCTGTTATGCATGTAATATTTACTAGTTTAGTAGTAAATACCTTTAGTATCTCCAAAGTAATTTAGAAATAAAAGCTGTTACAGGACTATTTCTAGTATATAAAATGAAAGTATTTTCTATATAAATATATCACAGCAGTATAAATAAATAATATTGAATTGATATAGATTATCAAAATGTGCGAGTGTTCCGAAACTGTTCCGTCCCGGGGAACAAACATATGTTCCGTTCCGAAGCGTATCATTCTGAAGAAAACCTGTTCCGGCACAGCACTAATTTGCAGCCTCTACATCTCGGAACTACCTCGGATCCCAATTCTCCTCCAGAGATGAAAGAATCGTTTAGCGCCGTGTCGGCTTTCGTGTAATGAACGTGACTTCTATCACCTCACTATGATTCAGGCTCATTCAAACAAAATTGCTATGAGTAGCCTGCTGTACACCAATTACATTGTTCACTTCCATGAGATTTGTGGACATCTCAGTAGCTTCGGTCAACATTGGGTGATTGCCCTGTAGACAGATGCCCAGGTCGCCTTCCATCACTCTCAAGTGCTCACCACTTTTAGCTAATTCCCGTTTGGGATGTAATCCATAATAACCATTTCCTATTAGGATATATACTGTGGAGGATGATATTTGGAGATACTTTGGATCCAAGTATGGAACAAATCACTAATCACTGCTTCATCCAGTTTAGACAAAGGCTGGTTATTTGTTTCAAACCATAGGCTGTGATGTACATGACAGCACCGTTTGGTAATATCAGTGAGACTTCGTACTGGTAAGTAGTATGTTTGGTAGTTGAACCACCCATTGTGACCACGTCTAATGTCACTTCGACCTAATCATTTGGCTTTCAAACTCTTAGCAGATTCATGCACTATGTACGAACAATCTGACCCCCCATCAAATAGGACTTGTGCCTCTTTTGTAATATTGGAAACAGAGATGTGCCTTTATCTTTAGTGGCACAGCTATTACCCGAGTTGCTCGATGCCGTAACAGTTTGAGTGTCACTTGGTTTTGTATTGTTTACTGGTAGATTGTTGCTTGGTCTGCTGAAATTTGACATAGTAATTTATGGTGATTAGTCCTTCTACACGTTTTACACATAGTTGCTTTGCATTCATCTTTTCGATGTCTACATAAACAACTAAAGCATAACCTGGCTCGTTTTAGAGCTTCATACTTGTTTGCTACAGTTAACCCTAGAAAGCCTCGACAGACTTCAGTAGTGTGTTTAAACCTGGTTTGTCATGCATTGCACATTTTCCTACATTTCCATCTGTGCTATTTCTATTTGTGATTGTTACATTTGGATTGTTCTCAATAATGTTTGACTGAGTTTGTGATTGTGTGTGATGTGATCTGGTAGTAGTTTTGTAGGGTTCGCTGCACTTTGGAACAGTGTCAGTTTACTTGGCAGAAGCTTTTTCTGCTAGGCGCAGTGAATCATTTCTCTCATCCCCCAAAAACATGATAAAACCAGAAAATGGATGGATTTTATTTTCTTGAGGCAGTTGCCTGTGTATTCTCATCCAATCTTTTCTAGCTACTACTGAGAGTAGATCATTCCAAGTGTCTATTTGGCTTAAATGTTGCTGCATTTAATTGCCCAATCTCGCATAGCCTACTATAGCAAATTTCGACTTCATTGACCAAATCAACTAGACCTTGCAGGTCACCTTCTTTTACAGGTTTAAGCATTTGCAACTGAGCAAAGGTTGATTGAATACTTTGACTGACGTCATTGTAAACATTGTCGAGCCTGTCCCACATGCGTTCATAAGCATTTGACTCGGTTACAAATATGGCTCTAACATGGTCTAAAGCCTTCACTTTTAGATAGCCTTTAAGCGGCCATGCTAGTTCATCATCATTTACATATTCACACTCCCCGTATTTGCGCCAAATGGCTCGGAATTCTGACCATTCACTTCTATCACCATTGAATGTTGGCGGGGGCGCCTTTTTGAACTTGCCGGAATCTCTGTAAGAGACTCCTTGTTGTGGCTGTTGGTTATTGCTGCTATAGACTTTAGGCGAAGCCATGAATGAGTCATCATATGCTGATACAGCAGATAGTGCTCTAGCTGGGTTTGGTGCTACAAATCGAGAATGTGAATTTACAGATACAGATTAGCCTGGCCCAATGCCAGACATTTGACCTTTGTTGCCCTGAACATTTTTCAACATGTACAATGTACTGTTTATATCTAGAGCCGATGGCTCTTCAACTGTTACAATATTTGGTTGAGCAACTTCCGGTGCCTATTTTCCATCATTATAAGCTTTCCCCGGTAGACCTGCTTTACCGCTAGTCGGAGCCGATGGTTGCACGGCAGCTACGGGGTCAGTGCCACGATTTCTCGATGGAGAGGTACCATTTACATTGTTGCTACCCAAGCATTGTATAGATTCGCTGTGTACCGGTTGCGCTTTGCGTGAAGTTAGCAATTGCTTGAACTGAATGCTTTCACATCTAAATCCATGCATGCATGGATTTAGGTATGCATGCATGCATACCATAAATTATGCATGCATGCATCTAAAAACATGCATGCATACTACTATTTAAAGATGCGTCATCAGAAGATACATTAAGTAATGGTAATTTGCTAGAAACTTTCTAACACTATCAACCATGCTATAAGCTTCATCTAGTAAGTACAACTAGCTGGTATGTCAATGATGCTAGAATCATCAATAACTGCATCTAGATCTCCTATTACTACTTTAGCTTTACTCAATAATGATGCCTCATTATTTAAGCTAATGTTCTTTAGTTTAATAAGGCTAGCTAGCACATTGTCATGAATTAATTTCAAAAGTGAAATGACCAACCGTAAAGTCATTATAGGCTTGCTGTAGTTTGCTGTATGCATACTGTAATTCATCTATATATTTGAGCTATTGAATAGCATTGTCTAGGTTGTTGGCATTAGTCTTGGCCTTTGCCCTTAGAGCAGACCTCCCTTGACCTCGTCTTCGTCTGCCATTACGCTTGGGACACAGTCGACCTCTCAGCAATTTGGTACTGTATCGGATTGAGAAATCCATGGATTGGTTTGGCACCAGTGCAATATTTATTCATGATTCCAGAAATTGTACCCTGAAAAGAGTAGGGGAGCGTGGGGAATGTGGATCACTTTTTTTCAAACGACTACATTTCATTAGCTTTTGGGACTACGGGGTCAGGATTTCACATGAATAATTATCACGTAAGCACTTATACCCCATAGTGTGTAAATATCACACATACATATATTTTTGAAGGTGTGACCAAATATATATTTCATCGTAGGTCCATATTCCCCCACCGGGTGGGGGAATATGGACCTAGGATAAGACATTGTAAAACGCAACCTGCTATATGAAATTTACA
>JAOQGN010097331.1:0-11998 GCA_027564295.1 Himantozoum antarcticum
TTCAAACAATAGCAGGATTATTATAGCGATCATAGGGAAAATTCAGCTACAAAATGAGGGAACAACTCCTCATAGTGATCGCACATAGAACATATCACGTGATTGAAATATTACTAGTTGCTCTTCCTGGTGGGGTTGGGGGGTTTATTTCATTGTCCATACTAGGACAGAGGGTCAGGTTGTAAAGTTAAAGTTGTGTAGCTAAAATATGCCATAGCCTAGTCTAGAAAATGACTACAATTGACACATGGATAGATTTGACAACTTCTCTTCTATGCATTCGCAATTCCCATGTGATTAGCTCTTTTCTACTCCTAGATAAACTAAAGCTAAAGCATTGTAGGAGAGAACAACTCATAATTCATAATTATATTAGCATCTGTTCTAACTAGAATTCTCAGCCCACTCATTGTTGTATTGCAGTGAGTGGTATGAAAACTCGAACTACATTATATATATTTTTGTCCTCTCGCATTTATCTCAATAGTTTGAGCATTTATCTCAATAGGTGGTGAAGTGCCAGTGAAGTTTGTTCTAGCAGTTGTACATTCTTTATAAGAAATCAACAAACAAGATAATATGCTAACATATCATCATATCATAAGAAAACATGTAATTAAAGATACTGTTTTGTTTATTTAATAAAACGAGTTTTAGTTGCATGACAACATATTTATGTTAGAAATTATCAGGCTGTAGTGCCCACCCACCCACCAGCCCATACGTCTCTCCAATTATAAGAACCCCTGGCTATTATGTACTAATTTATTAATTTGCCATTATATTTACCTTATTAACAATAAATATTTGTTTAGTAGATTTCTTAGTTATAGATATAGTACAACTAGAAGTACATGTAGATAGAGATATCGTATATAATATAGCCATCCACTTATATACCAGATCTGGAGGATTATCACACAGATGTATGCTGAACTGAAGATTGTGGCTGTGACAAAACAGTGTCAACAAAACGAAGCTATGAGACATAGGTAATTGCATTTTCAACATATTTCTGGGAACGTACACCAATGCTACACCAACCAGTGCACGTACACGTACACCAACGTACACCAACCAGTAATTGTACATGCATCTAATTCAGCATCTTTCTAGATTCGTTAAGCTTTACTAATTTGGTTTTGTGTAAGATTTCAATGCTATGTCTTAATAACGTTATTATCTGAGATGAGAAGTGAGAGATTTTCCACACCTGAACAACTTTGTATAAACATCTACTACCAACGATGATGACATTCTCCCAATGACTTGAATGAGGAACTGGTGCTGTTCTAGAGTCATATTGTATGCTTATACGCTTATACGCTTATACGCTTATACGCTTATACGCTTATACGCTTATACGCTTATACGCTTATACGCTTATACACTTATATGCTTTGTTTGGAGCAAAAGGTAAGGGTTAGCTGGTGCCCATACAGTGCGAGCCAATCTTTGAAATATTATTCATGTTTCCATTTCTCTGTGTCTTGCAAAAGGGCACATCAGCTGGCTATAATCATTAAATGCAAAGAATATTGAGTGATTCAGGTAACGAAAATAAATGTTGTAATAAAATCAAAACAATTTAACAATCTGCCGTTTAAAAGGGTTCACAAACAATTATCTCTAATTTTTACTGTTGATTTAATGGTTTTGAAGCTTCCTGATAGCAGTGCATCCAGCGATAACAGGGAGAGTTATGGAACATTAAATTTTGCGGCCATTAATTTCTGTTGAGAGTTTATATCTTCCAATGAAATGCTAGGTAGTTTGCATCATCCAATGAAATGCTAGGTAGTTTACTGGCTGATTTTATCACACTATATTTAGTGTGATAAAATATAGTGTGATAAAATCAGACTATATTATCACACTATATAGTCTGATTAGTGTGATAAATGGCAGTTGCGAATAGATCCGGATTCGTCTCCAATGGCTATACTTTCAGTCAATGGTAACACAACAATACATACTTGTTATCAGTCTACATACTCATTCTCAGTCTACATACTCATTATCAGTCACATAGCTGTATTAGCGGTTAGCACTAGATCTTCACCTCATTAAGCCTCATTAATCTACCATTAATTCCATATTTTTAATGTTACATAACATGGCTTATGGTGCCCATCTTTGTGGCGGCATTCTTTACGATTGCCAATTTACCTTAATCAGCACACTCTTAGGGAGCCTTCGAGCTCCGGGATCAACGATGAAATGCCAAAATAAATAAAACAAGAAAGATCAAACGGCTTGATTCGATTTCATTAATTTAATTTATTAATGAATAAAACATCACTGCATCATAGCATTCTATCGATACTCTAATCATTATATTGTCGAGTTAAATAAATTATGTGTCCATTCGTGAAAATGACTAAACATACGATCGCTATTAAATCCATTTTTCGAATAGAGTATAAACATCGCGGTTCTGTTATTGACAGATCTCAACAAAAACTAATCAGAACCAGCTAGAATGAGTCGATGCGATCCCAATTTAATATTTGGCATCGAGTAGGGACTGACTCCAATCAGTCCCAGAAAATAATAAAAAATAGCATTGCACTCAAGAAAATAATGATTTATTTATTATTTATTATTTTTATAAATTGGCAATGCATACTCAATCCCGGAACTCGAAGACTCCCCTTTATCTTTCTTACATTTAGCATTGTACAAAATTTTGTAATTCTATCCTAGTATTGTTTAATTTAATCAGTTTAATTTTTTTAATTTTTGTATTCAAATAAAACTTATCATTATTTTCCATTGGAATTGATAGCAAGGAAAGCGGACACTCACCTAGATTATGATTACTGTCAGAGATAAAGGGAAGAGTGCCGTCTGCTGTGGCTATAAGGTACTCATCCAAACAAGAGCTACGTCTCATCATCTGATGTCGGCCATATTTGACACCTGCAGGAATCTTACCACTGCTATCTGACTTCTTTTTATACCTCTTCATTAGTGATCCATTGTGGGCAATTTTAGGTTTGTCAATGGTCGACTTAGTACGAGGTCTGGTTAAACTATTACGATTTGTCTTCTCCGCGTACATATTTACCGGTTCTGAAAACTTTCGGACTACTGGCATATGTGGTAGAGATGGGTGGATGTGTGATGGGAGCTCCATGTCTATGCTGTATGACCCCTTACGTCTTGCAAACACAGGCATTCCTGTAACGATAAATATATGCAAAATATATTACACTGCTAAAAAGAGGCATTGGCACAAAGAAAAAAATATTATGCTGCTAAAAGATTGGCACAAAAAAAGAAATGAAAAAATAATAAAGAAAATATAAACAGACAGCAGTAGCAGGAACAGCTATCGTTTTCAAATATTTTATATAATTATGTTTTAGATCTCAATTTCCAAGACTTTGTTGTTACCATTTTAGTTTAATTCATAGTGTTTTTTTAAAAAAAGAGATCAGCAAGTTACGTTTTTATTGCATAAAATTATATCATACACTTAGCGAATATTTTTATCAATAATAAATAAAAAAAGAAATTCAAGGAAATATAAAAAGTATCACTATTCACATGTAATAAATTATCGATCAACTGGATAGAATTGATAAACCAACAGCTGTTCAGCTCACAAATAGTTTAGTTTTTGTTTTGGCATTTCATGTAGTGGTGATGGTGAGATGGGTCTGACAACAAAGTTGGAATTGACAATGGAATTGGAAAGACATACCGGAGATCTATTAGTTAACCTCTGAAACCACAACATCCTTGCAGATAGTTGTAGTTATTCCTTGCGTATATTTATAATCCAGTAAATCCTTGCATTTATTTCATTGTTTATCTCAATATTATAATTAAATTGACTTTGGCAGATACGCCAGCACTGTTGTGTTCAGTTTGAAAAATTATGCTGAACGTATTCAATGAAGCTTAAGCCGCTTATAATAACACCAATAAATAGTTTCTGGCTTTAAATCCAACAGCACCAACAGCTGGCCAATGAAACTCATTGCATAATAGTATTTTTATTGGTACGTTAAGCTTTGGAGGTAGCACCATATCGAAGACACAAAAATTTCTGTTAGTGCTCAATTGCCGTTTTTCAGCTTGGATTAGTTTTAAGATTGTGGTCAGGATTTTCAGCTTGGGGTGTCAGGGTAAGACAACTTCTCTACCTACAATTTTGTCCCTAATCACTGGCTATTTAAAAAATATGCACAACCCTGCGCTTGCCTCAAAAACCTCCACATTCTAAGTGTGCACTCAAACCAACATCTTGCAAGATGAACACAGGAAGCAAGTTTAGGGTTAAAAATCTTGTCCAAGAATTCTTAACCCTTAAAATCGCTTCCTGTGTTCTGATCAGCAGGTAAAGCCCCAGAGGTCAAGGTCAAGGTCAAGGTTCCCCTCAATTAGCTCGGTTATTAGCCCGGTTTACCTCCTAAAGCAACACCAAACAAAATTTTTTAAATAAAAATCTGTGTTTTGCCCAAGAAGTCATGGCAGAGAAATGTCGACAGTTAATATACACAAGCTAAAGACCTCGTGTATCTTGACTATCGTGATCTTGACCACCTGACCGTCTCTGCTACTGTGGAATGAATCTGGCCAAGTTTGTAAACTGTAGTTTCGTAACAAAGTACTACTCAAACCACATCTCTGCCCACCCAACCCCATAGGGCATAGACTCATTAAAGAAACTCTCAGTTACAGTTAGTAACTGTCCATACGTTGTCGGAGCATTCACGATCAGACTATAATTATGAATAGCCTGGGTGCCTGCATACCACATTTAATGAAACATGTCCCTGTACACAGGCTACTACTACTACTAGTTATGCCACAGGTTAGTTACAAAGATATAGGAGAGCTATGAGATATTAGAAATGATAAATGACACAATTTACTCACACAAGATGAGTATGAGTAGTGATTGATTGGGTGATATCCATTCCAATCCATTCATTGACTGATAGTGTAGTCTCACAAAAATACACCTGAAGTGATGGATTACCAGAAAATCCATCTATTATTTTAATTGTTTGACACATACATGTAACATGTTAACTATTTCAGTTGACAAAAGAAATTATTTCCAGCTCCACTAAATGCTAAACGTAATTAATGGAGAATGTCTACACAGGTCATGCTTTACCGGAATCTTGATGAGGCAAGTACAGCCTTCAGTAATCAGCGTTGGCAACAACAAAATACATTAATAATGATTCACTCGGGAGTGTTATGTTAACATACGATTGGTACTACATGGTGGTGTTATGTTAACGTTAGATCAGCACTCCATGATGGTGTTAGGTTAACAAAATATCGGAACCCCATGGTGGTGTTACGTTAACATAAGATTGGTACACCATGGTGATGTTATGCTAACAAAAGATTGGTACACCATGGTGATGTTGTGGTTAGAGAGTCGGTCTCAGATGCAGCAGATCTGAGTTCAATCATTGGTAAGACTTTGTAAATTGGTACCTGATGGTCTCTACATTGTGGCAAATCTAAAAACTGCAGCCCTTGAAACATGGTAATGGAGGAACGGAATTTCCCCAAATCAGAAACCCCATTCTCAACCGAACACTATACACAGATGGAGTTATTTTCTTCCGAAATGAGTTTCAGTTTCAATTTATCGCGGTTAGTGCATTAACTAAAAGTTTAAAGCTGAGGGGTTGAAATGCTCTGCCCTTTTTTGTGAAAAGAATTGATCAATTTAATACTCCAACCCGAATCGTTTCCTCATAAAATTTGTAGGAATTTTCTCCGTGGTGATGTTTCTTAACCTTAACAACAGAACAATCTCCACACTAGAAGCCAGAAGTCAGGTACTTACATAAAATGTTACACTCCACAGTCCGTACTTTGAATGCCTTGAGACCTTGGCCTCCACCTCTGAACCCTGGTGCTTTCCAGCAACAAATATAAGTGTTTGAGTAGGATCATAAAGAGCTCTCAGTTATTTTGTTAGATTTGACACTTATTGAGCAGAAGTTAAAGTGTATGCAGTATGCAGTATGTTGTTTAGTAATGTATGTCTGTGTCTATGTCTTAGTCTGTATGTCTATGAGCTGACTTTGGATCCCAGCCCAGCCCAGTTTTTATCAGTATTCGGGCCTATGAAATAAAGCACTTCATATGTTATATCAAATAAAACTTATATCTAAGTAAAACTTAGATAAGAAACAGCTTGACTTCCCCCTCAGATCTCAAGGGTAACCATTCTATTATATTACAGAGACACAATCACAAAATTATTGGCAATTTCAGTAATTCATATTCATTCACACTATACATGTATCTATGTTCATGGGAATCATAGCTAAATACACAATTAATTATTAGCACTATCTTTATAAATGGACAAATAAATCTAATACGTACAGACAAAATTGTTTCCACAAAAACCGCTATGCAAGAAAAGTAGTGTTATGGGTCCTCAGTGTAGATTAGATACACAAAAACGTCTGCAATGGAAGAGAAGTTGTCTGACCACTGTGGGCAGACAACTTCTGCTGTTGCTCAATAAATGAGAGCAAGGCTAGGGTGGTGGGGTATGGGGGTTGACAGGCAACTCCTCGGCTAGAGGTTATAATTACATTTTTATTTTTTTTACCAGCATAATGGCAAATCTCAAGCTTTTTAAGCCACACCAAAGAGTTTAATACATAGAATAATACTATAATATTATTCGTCAGAGTCGGAGTGATAGTTCGGGCAGCTGACAAGCTGAATACAGAGTTATAAATTCTGAATGTTTTATGTTATTGAAGATACTATTTCAAAGATTGCCAAGTATCGTATACAGTGCATATACTATGAGTAATTCAGCTTGAGTAATATAGTCGAGTTATTTCATTTTGACCTGGAAACCTGGCTAACTTTGTTGTATGGTTGGGTATCAAACACACCCGACATATGACAAAGATGCTGGTTATTGCCAAACATTTTGTCACATACTTTTACCGAAGCAAGCATAATAATAGCCTAAGCTTCCAAGCTTTCTACAAGCATGGGGGAAAGGTAAGGAAAGGACGTCTCCGTGGAAGAACCCAAAACCCCTCCATACCTTTTTCCCACACCTTCAGAAGGCTGGGAAACTCAGGTTAGCAGCATAATGTAAAATACAATTTCAGTTTTCTATTGGCCGCCTACTACAGATCTCTATAATTATATTTATTGGAGCTACTTGAGTTAATGCCTATTGGATGGACGCTGATGAGGTGCTAATGAAGTCTTAACCTCTTAGCACAGCAGACACTATTTGTAGCGGCATCACACTACATTACATTGCACAAATGAGTCAGTCTAATCTCATTAAAATTTAAGCACCTTTCTGGTAAACACTATATCTGCTTAATGAAGCACCTACGAATCGGCAACAAAATTTTTCCAGTTGCATTCAAGTCGTAATAGTTATATAGGCCATATAAAACAGCTCATATTTGACGTTAAACATGATGTCTCGACAGGTTTTTGAGCAACAACCCAATACTTTTATTATTTTAAAACTGCCAGTGCATTGAACTCGCAATATCGTGGATCTATCCAAGCATTTGAGTCCTAATCGTCAAACATCCTGCCAAGTCATGCCAACCATTTCCAAGTCCCACCAAGTCTCACCAATACAAGTCCCACCAAACCCACAAAAGTTCCACCATCTATCATTGCCGTATGTTGGTATCCGGGTGTACACTGTATGTGGGATTGCTTGGTGCGAAAAAATTTCCAATATACAGGATTGGAATTTTTCTGGGGGGCAAGCCTTCCATGTGCATTAGACACAGCATAGAACAAGTCAGAAAAATGTTTGACCGATGCAATGAGTTGAGCAAGATTAGGAATGGTAACAGATGAGGAATGTTCTACCATATTTTTATCTAATTAGTATATAATTAGGATATAGGCCTATATGCACTAACATGTATGTTATATTTGCTGCGCGTTTGCGTCAAAATATCATAATTTGTTGATGTTTGATGTAAGCTACCAGCATAAATTCAACACACTTGATGCTGCATGTTGTTGCATTCGTGAAATATTCTCAGCAAAATATGCAAGGCATGTGTGTGCAAGGCATATGGGTGCTGCAAGCTATGTAAGGCATTATATGTCCAGCTAAGGACAGTAAACATTCTGATTTGACATATAAACACTGCTGTCTGATATCAAACAGATTGAACAGTCGATATACAGACTAAACAAAACCTGTGCCAGTAATTGGTAAAGTTTTACTGCCAACTCATTAGGATCTCTGCCAATTGTGAAATGGAAAGCAATCACATAATGCCAACGTAACATTTAGGTGTTGCGCAAACACAGCTTGGGGAGATGGAACATAATTTGCATATGTTGATCGAATAATACTTTTTATCATTGAAATTTATATGTCAACTGGTCAAACAAGAAGCATTGCAACTGCAGTATTAATAATAACAATAATCATAATAAAAATAATTAATATTCAATAATAATAAGAATAGTAACAATAATAGTAACAATAGCAATGGTACTAAATTATTGTCATTATTATTACTATTATTATCATTATTACTATTGATAATTTATATAATTATTAAAAAATAATAATAATCAACAAAATTAAGAATAGCTATAATAGCGATAATAGCAATGATAATAATAATATTTGCTGGCCAAACTTTGTATTTTAATCTATAACACCGCTATTTATTGATAGAAGGCTAATCGATAAATACCTCATAATATAGCTATGGATATATTATATGAGATACTTATATAATGCAGTGCAGTATCAGATGAGTGAGTGTATATTAGCTTGAACTGTAGACAGCAGCTTGACTTCCATAAACAGGTGCCTTATTGCAACTATACCTATAGGAGCTTGGATTAGAGAATATCACTGTACTCAATAACCTTAGCCTCCTTCACAGGTAATTCTATGGAGGTGAAAGCTCACCCTCTCTCCCCAGCCACTAAACACAGTCCCTTGACATCCCAACATTCAGACAGACAAATAACTTTCTACACTTGTTATTTCATTTTTCATCATCTTTACCATAGAAAATAATGTAACTATGCTATAAAGGGTTTCATAGACGAACAATGCTGAAATTGGTTAGTTCCACATTGAGTTTTTGTAACGAGTAACGATGAGTCATGAAATCTTGCAAACGCGAGATCGTAGCTTATACGAGTAGTTAGTAGTTAGTAGTTAGTAGTTAGTAGTTCGATTGTACAGCAATAGTTGCTTTTGCATCTGTTCCGATAAATCTTATCAGTTTGTACCTGTATAATGGTTGCAACTGAGGGTCGTCTGCGCATGACAACTCAAACCAAAGACCTGACCCGTCCCACACGCTCTGCTTTGAGTTGTCAGTTGCCGACTTTTCATACTTTGTTACGATTGCTTTGAACAGCATTAGGGTAGCAAGACTGGTTCATTCATCCATCCGCCTGCATAAAATGCTAAATACCGTAAGACTTGGTAAACATCCCGCTTGAGGGATAACGCACTGCTCTGTTGATTCAATGGCAATGATGCGGGTTTGAATGTCACTGATGACAAGAATCTTTGTCCCCTGAAAACTTTTCCCCTTTCCATGTCAAAGACAATATTAATATTCAGTAGATTTCACTCAATGCAAATACAAGATAGATATATTTATCTATCATCTTCTACTACTTAACTTTTTTTTTATAAAAAAGTAAGATAATGATAATGAACCTAACTTTAATGATAAAGTAATATTTGTTTGCCAAGCATATTTTAGAAGTGGTAATCCAAAGGCTGTGAGCATGGGAAACTGATTGCACATTGCCCCTTATTATTGTTAGTCAGATGGTACAGAGGAAAGACCTACTATGAGCCGAATATCTCCAGTTGTAAGTGCGATCCAAACACAAGTCTTTGCAGATAAATTGCATAGGATAACATCAGAGTGGCAAGTGCGCTACTCTACTCTACTACTACCCCACTCTACTAGTGCCCCACTCTACTACTTCGATCTCAATGACTATCAATGTATCAACACACACCTTCAATCATAGTTCAAATCATGTGAACCCCTATAATTGGGAGTTAAGGCCCCATGCCCCGAAGGATGCCGTTACTACCGCAATTTGACAGAAGTTAGTTATTGCTATAGCTTATGTCGTTAGACTCTCTGATGGATTGTTCTCGTACTCACAATTTTCAGGGACTGAGACGATGGTTTTCCCCTGGGAGCCGGCCTTCAGCTGTGTGCGGCCATAACTCCCTATCATAGGGTTCACATGATTAATATACCTCAATCAAGATAATTATATTTTTACTTACTTTGAGTTGAAGATTTGTTAGATTGTGAAGGAAGCTAACATAATTTATATTCCTGGTATATTTCGTGAGTCTCTGAGACACTAATCCAGGGATAAGTTTGGATGTGGGCTTGGTAAGCTTATCTTTCAGCTCGTTCCAATAATATGGATGAGTAGACGTATCGATTGTAAAGGTGAGCTATGTTGGTCCACTATTAAACTGGCCTGCTGTCCATTGGTCCACAGGTTTATTGGTCCACTCTTTACTGTTTACTGGTTCACAGATGGTCCACTATGGATTTACTACCGATTTGTATCTGATCTCAGCTGTTGAGAGGTGATGTAACTGATATATCCATACAATAGTCAAGAGCTCCTACGATACACTAAACAAATAATATTATTATCAGCTCGCAGCTACACTGATTATATCAATCATCATACCATGACAGTATCAAACTGTGCGTGTGGTTAAAAACTACATGGATTAACACAATCCCCCTCATGTTCTCAGATGGTTCTAAGGCTATGTATTGGCAACTACTAGTTTGATCCTCGGCATTTGTTGTGTTGTAAAGGGGTGGTATGCTTGAGTATTTATTCCATGCTTGCTTAGCGTTAAGTTATTTAGTTAGTGTGATTTTCACCACTACATTGATATGACTGCTTTGAGACATGATAATGCACACGGTAGCTAAGACAATAGGTGTAACTGGCTACTGAACTATGACAATTATTGTCAAGTTCAAGCATTATTCTTCGATGAGTCAGAAAGAGCACTTCTAAAATAAATAATTAAATAATTGTGAATTTTTTGCTCTCAACTTTGATGAAGAGGATCAAAAACAAGACCACTGGAAATTCTAAAATGAATATTGAAGTACTATTTACAGTGAACGTGAAACAGTTGACAAATGAGGGTTAAACATACTTTTAAACGCAATAATCCTTGAGTTGATCACTTCTCAATTTATCAAAGCCATTGAGGTGTCTAAGTGTACAGCAAACATAATATACATGAATTGGAGATTGTACTGATAAGACATCATTGCTTGTTATACTTATGGTTATACTGTTAGATGATGAGTCCCTTAATATAGCATAATAAAATTATAATCTTAAATTCTTAATCTAACTCAGTTCTTGGTATATCTCCATGGGAGTGCATACCACACCATAGTACCATTTGATGTTCAGCCTATGTAATATAAGCGCTCTTGCGACAGATGAAACTTGTTGTAATCTGTCGCATAATTTCAGCAGACATAATTAATAATTATACGTCAGCCAATGCATTGGTTCAAGGTTTGTCTGAGAACAAACTAGAAAATTTTAGCTTGAAGGACAAATTGTATTCAAAATTGTTTGTTATTGTGGTAGTTGATTGGACTTTGAGGGATCCCATCTGTGCCGGTGGCAGGTGGTGCATACTGGAGTCATTTACTCTTACTGTGTTTATTCCAATAAAAAACTATTAAGCTATTAAAGCTATCAAAGCTATCAAATCTGTTAAAGCTATCAAAGTATTATCATGCAATCTTTGAAACACATCACTTTCACCTAAGTATTATAAAAACATTATTATATTTTCTGAACAGATGGCTCTGTTGGCCTACATAACTGTCTGGACTAAATGTTGTGCTTCAACTCAATTTCTGTAAATGATACCAGCCTATGATACTAATGATACCAGTCTTTGATACTAATGATACCAGCCTATGATACTAATGATATC
>JAOQGN010097442.1:0-11997 GCA_027564295.1 Himantozoum antarcticum
TCATCACCTTCAAATCAGTTCTACAGGTAAGCCACCACCTAGTTCTAGTTAGGAGAACATAGTTTATCACTTTTCTGATAGTTGAGTAGGTGTACTTTAGCATTCTAAGACGATGTCCCAGTCTCAATCAACCTGTGAGTCACTTGATCATGTACTGACTGAGACTGAGGGGTGCGGAAGAGCTATATAATATAGTATAGTGTATAGTTCATGTATTTAGTTCTTAGTCCATTAATGCATTAAACTGATAGTACCATTAGTTTCAGTATAGTTAGTGTAAGGGAAAGAATGATATGTTGCATGACCACATAGGTAATCGGTAGCAACTAACATTCTCAAAAAGCAACTTGGGCATTTTTAAAAAATCAACTTGGACATTTTTAAAAATCGACTTGGGCATTTTCGACTCTCTACCCAACATAAATATCCGCTGCGCGGGGCTGTTTTCCTGAAAAATCCCCACGTCAAATTTCCATCCCGTTACTCCCCTGATGCACTTGTATTACAATCATGATGTTTGTATCATGTGCTGGCAGAATTATAATCGATATAACAATTTAGATCTTCTAGTAATTGGTGTGTAATTAGGCAAGCATGGCATGGGTGTATTTGCAGTTTATATCTTAATGTTATGTTTGAAACATGGGCCCCAGGTGCGACTTTGTGCACAAACCACTCACAAGACTTGGCCTGATACCAAAAATGAGACCTTTCCTCTTGGCTTTACATATCAAGGTTGACAATTATATAGTTTACCCCAAATCACTCAATAACTTTCCCATGCATTTATCTCTATCTGGAATATGATAGACATGTAATACTACAATGGTGCTCATTTAATTCAGACCTCAAGGGACCACCAAAAGAAGTTATGGGAAGTTTGAGTTATAAAACAGCACATTGAACTGCTTTGCTTATTCTTTCCTTGAATTTATTTTGTAGTAGATGTAGAATATAATTCATTACAATGGAACATGGATGGCTCAAAATTCAATGACAGGCTGTAAATTTCCAAATAAGCCAGTCATGTATAATGGCACTTATTTTGCTCATTGTGTTACTGAAAAGTTGGTGGGAAGCGCAAATTCGACTGCACAAACAGTTTGAGTTGTGAGTGAAAGCCAGATTATCATTGGCTGAGCAGGGACTGAATTGATGAGTGGGAGTTAACCAACAGTTGTGAGTTATCCAAGCTCTACTGTATTTGGAAAATCTATGCCATTTCACTGCAAATTGGGTAATGACCATGGTATGTATTCCATGTGTACCGGGAGTTCAGATGCACGAAAATATTTTTGGAAAGATAGGTTGGAATGTTATATGGTGTTTGGTTACTTTAGTAGCCAGCTATTCCAAGATTGGTGGTTTGGGATTGAGGTTTTGGGATTTGGATCACAGGCTACAGCATGCCATACTACAATTCTCGTATTGTCTAATGTATTATTTAAACATTTTTTTTCGGGAAGTTTAAAACCTGTATATACATTCGGTCGATCCTGGGTGGGTTTACGTGACCGTGGTCATGTAGATGCACCTACCTAGCATGGCATTCAGCAATGATGGCTGACATTAAATGTATGTTTGTAGAGTGCATTCTAGAAAATTGCTTACTGATATTTGTTGCAATTTGCAAGCATGCTTAGTGTTTTGAATTGTACTTTTATATAGCGTCCAGTAGCCAGAGATTTGTTTGTGGTTGAAGTTTTGATTCGCAGGCTACTGCATACTCTTGTGAATGGCTACTGTGTTTGTGATCTTGCATGTATTAACTAGCAGCTATTTCGGAAAATTTGGTTATTATGACAATGAACTTTCCCGTGGCCGACTTGTCTTTTTGCGTCGGCCACGCAAACTACGCTATAATTTAGTCGCTTTGTGTAACTTGCTATGTTATAGCATACAATAAAAGATTTGTTAACTTTACCGTAGTTAGGTGTGCCAGTTGTTTTGCCACGGAGTTTTCCGTCTCTACATTTTCCCCACTTGCTTGGTTTTGAGAGTTGGGTTGTGGCAAATTAACGAGTAGCAAGACGTGAGGGGTTAATGTAGCAATTATGTAATGTGAAATTAGTAATTAGTGTTAGTGATAGTATAGAAGTATTAATAGTAGTATGTATTCTACAGGTAATGTATGAAATTATTTTTCAATGATAGGTGTGGTGTGTCTAATGGTAGAGAGATAGGTATATAGAGGCTAGAGGTTGCGATAATGATAGGGAGTAGGAGAATTTCGGTTTTGGTACAAAAAACATGTCAATATATGGTAAGAATGTCTGCCATTGTTGATTTTGATTTTATTCTTTCTTTTTATATTAGGTTGGTGTGTATGATAAGTGCTTGAGCTATATGCTACCACATGGTGTTTTCAAAAGGTTCTGACTATGGATGTTGGTGGTTTGTCGGGCCAGGAGTATCCCTCTGCTTCAGGTCTTCCGACTATTGCTCCCCCAAAGCCTGAAAGAAATAGGAAAAAATTCAAGTTGACGCAAAGGGTTCCTGAAACTACTGATATTGCTCGGTTGAGACAACTGATATCTGATCATAAACAAAAATGTCAAGCGGAGCTCAAGGAAGTGTACAGAGACAATTTGATCGAACTGTTTTATCTGCAAAATGGGCTCAACTTTATGGACTCGTTGAATTTAAAGAAAAAGCCCAATATATACCTGAAGAACTATCTGACATCGTTCTCACTGGACGATGCGGATCGAGAGCCGGTTGACGACTCTCATGCTGTAGTCAAGTCTGAACCGTCAAGTGTGATGGCAATGGTCGACAGAGAATCGCAGTCGGCACCTCAGAAGCTGTCCAGTCAAAGGTGCATCACATTCCGCAATATATTTCATGTGTACCAATTTAAGTAGATGCTACTTTTCATCATTTTTGTCTCGGAAAACATTTCTAATAGCCCTACTAAAAGCAAACTTATTCCATAAATATGCCGACATGTTTCTCCGTAACTGATGGTTAGTGGAAAATAACAAAATATCGATCATTATTCATCATTTAGTTTGAAATTAGCTTTGGATAACCTTGTTTTGTTTCTTTTATTAACATTGTAAATTATATGGGAGCTCTGTTTGGTTGCAACTACTTGCATGGCACTAATTGTGGTTATAACGATATTATAGATATCGTTATTCGATTCTCTATCCTCGATTCGATTTTCAATGTGATAATCGTTGTAACCCCAAGTCTTAAATATCCAAATTAACGATGTTATAGAACAGCGACCATATTATTGGCCATGTATTTATATATATCATGCATATATGTATGTAACATGTGGCCGCATGTTACATTGAACATGTGGCCTTGGCCATCGAAATCACCATCTCTCAAACTAAATAGAAGTATGAAGTATAAATTTTGAACTGAATTGTTTGTCAAAAATTTTGTCTTCTTTATCTCTAGCCTGACTCCAAAGCTTCCTGGGGATTCCAAAAGTGTTACTGTAGTCACTCACACTGAAACGAAAACACCCACCACGGAATCTATTATGGAACAAGCAAAAAAGGTAAATATTTATAACTGATAATAACATTTGACATGCAACAGTAATTTCCCTTGGCAACTTTCCAATGAAGCGATTTTCCAATGAATCGATTATACCAGTTAGATACAATAAACATGCTGCATAACTGACAAGTATATGTAAACTGGATTCTTTGGATGTAAATTTGGATTCTCATACATGCGTACTTTGATGGAACACCCCCGCGTCCTTAACTGCTGGTCGTGTGAAATTATAATATACCGACTGCTGTTGACTATATGGCGTCTGCAAAAACAAAATCTGGGTGATTTTTTATAATAATAAAAGGACCTTGACGGACCATGATTAGCTTCTTTGTGGTGTGTTAAAAAAAAAAGCCAAGAAATTATTACATTTCTCATGCGTTTCAAGACTAATTGCCTCGACCCACATGAACAATTATTTTTAGCTAACTGATCAGGAGGTTAGATGCGATGTTTCTGGTAGGAATAGGGAATTGAGTGAACACTTATTTCCATTAGTGAACACCCATTGTAGGAAGCTCATGTGATGCAGAGGGTAGCTCAGTTGAGGAAGAAAGGTTTATGGTCCTCACGTCGAATGCCTAAAGTTCAGGAGCCTGCAAGGAACAAAGCACACTGGGATTATCTGCTGGAAGAAATGCAATGGCTAGCTGCAGATTTTGCACAGGAACGAAAATGGAAAAAGGCCGGTTGTCGAAAGGTATAAATAAATGAAATTCACAACTACAATGGATATTGTGCATATAAATATTTTACTTCAGGACTGTGATTTTAATCTATTATCATAAGATTTGTGATGAAACAACCCTTTTGCTCGATGAGTCCTTGCGTATAATGAACCAGCTCTAGGAAGGATTCTGTCGTCAACTGCATATGTATTCTTACTCGACCATTATTAGATTTCACGGATGGTCACAAGGTACCACCAAGATCGTGCAGAGGATGGTAAACGAGCTGAAAAAGAACAGGGTGGTAGACTACGGAGAATTGCTGGCCAGCTTGCCAAACAAATCAAGGACTTCTGGGCTAATATTGAGAAGGTAAGTACTAAAATGAATGTATTCTGAAAAACTGCCAATGAAATGTTCCAAGTTTTAATGAGTACTGTTCCAATAATAAGCCTTGTGCAAGCTCATCCACACTAGGTTACAGCTCGGAAACTATCAGATATTTTCTAAAGGGATTTTCGGGTATGGATTAGAGATTGCCATACCGTAAAAGAGCATATGCAAAAACCAGTTTTGCTACCTCCCAGTTATCAGATATAGAAAAAGAAATTACAACCAAAGAAAAACACTGGTAGAAAATCAGTTTGATTGGCTCATTCACTTTTGGGTATTCAGCTCAATTGAGCTCAATGCATGCACTCTCGTGGTTTTTTGGGAATTTAAACATTTTTGTTTTGCTGACAGTACTTGTATTTATATTGAAAACTATTTTAAAAATCTTTTTTTTTATTTTAATCTTATTGGTCATTATTTTATGAGCTAAAAAATTGTCTATATTGTGGGAAAGCCTGTATAAGGCTGATTAAATTGGCTTGATATGATGATAAGATGTTCCCAGACTGACAGGTAATTTGATGTATAAAATTCTCTTTGATCAAGCCAGCATATTTGCAACCGTCTGCGGTATAAAGATGTTGTGTATTGGGAGTTGCATACTAGGGTTTATATGTGAATTTGTAGGTTGTCCAATATAAACAAGATAGTCGGTTAGATGAGAAACGTCGCCAAGCTTTGGACACGCACCTGAATTTCATTGTTGATCAGACGGAAAAATATTCGTCCTGGCTGTCAGCCGGACTAGCTGGCACACCTGCTGATACCTCACTTGGAGGTTCTTCTGCTGGCCGCAGTCCAATCACTGTTCAAGAAGGTAACTATTTGAGATTGACCCTATTATTTGAAACTTGAGGAATATCATTTTACTACCCGTTTTGCAACCGGATTTACGCTTGGCGTTCACCCGTACATAAACTGGGGAGACTAAAGTCCTGTATTCATATTAGAGCAGATAATTTATTTTCTAATCGAGTGCAATACATGCTACATATTTTTATTGCCTATCCTGTACGCTGTTTGACCGGTTTGTAAATATAACTGCACACCATTTGTAAATTATATTTATTTGCCTGAATGATGTCGAGTCATGGATGTTAACAGTAATACATGTTGTAATAATAGTGTTGATTTGTATCAGTCTTTTCATAGATGCGGAATTTGAGCCCGATGTTACTTCCGATGATGATGAAGAGACGATTGCTATTGAGGAGGATCTGGATGCTACTGATCAGGTACTAAGTGTAATAATCTTAATATTTCGATTCACCAAAGCGCTCTCGCCAGTAATTTATGCTGGGTGCAGATTTCTGTTGGTGATAGATAAAAACTGCTTGGTTTGTCTCGGTGGTGTCACAGTGAAAGCCAGCAGGACATGTGGCATGCGCATTGATATCGATGTATCACATGTTTTGGTTGCGATATTTATCATCGGTTTATGTTCCATTTGCGCTTATGTCATCTTCGTGTATTTAATTTCCAGATATATACTCACTGAATCTTCTGTGTTCAGTATTGATCATTGTCGCATGTATTTGTATCTTCTAGTCTTATTTTTATTACTGGCAGCATGACACAGATGCTGAGATTGCTGCTCTTCAAGCTGAAAGCGAAATGCCAATGGAGGAGTTGTTGGCTTCGCTGCCTAAAGGAATGCTAGATAGGACGGAGAAGGATAGTTCAGAAAGTGACGAGTCAAATAGTGAGGTTCGTAAACTACCGGATCCTGTTTACTATACTGACATGGAATATTTCACAACAAAGTTCCCACAGAGTGCCGAATCGTATATTTTTGTGCTCTTTCGTCTATATTGTGGGTAGAGTAATCAAGTCTGAAACCCATATTTTTGATACCGGTTTATTGGTGTTAGGAATAAGATCAGTCTAGGACATGCATTAGGTTTTACTAAAGATGGATTGTACTAGCAGTTTATTCATCATGGCTAAACATTGGATGTGGTTCAAGTGGCTGCTTTTTTTGTCAGTGCAAATGTGATAGGACATGCTTGTTTGTGTTGCTAGGATTTTGATGGGAACAGTAGTGATGCCATTGACGATGAAAACACCATTGCCGAGCAGGAGCAGCATGATGATCGGAACTATAAAGAAGAGTTGGATGATTTAAAGAATGAAGGTAATTGGGGTAATTGGAACTGTAGCGAGTGTGATAGCCACTTTGTTGTATTGCAAATGAGCTGGTGCTTACCTTTATTGGACAAGTCCCTTGACGAATTTGCACAGATCATAGTCTTTACAAGCTTGGAACTACCTGATATCTCAGATTGTTTGTATGCTCCAGGTAATGTACATCCCACTCAATTTTGCTCCCTAATGCGTGACCACCACTGAGCTGACTTGGTTATTTTGCATGTCTACTGATTTCTAGGGGAGATGTCAGTAGAGGAACTGGCTGCTAAATATGCTGCAGCATATGCCAGTGATTTTGAACTGCCTGATACTCCTAGTTCAACTGAAGTGGAGGACAGTGATGACGGAGAGGATGAAGACCAGGAGACCAGTAGTGGAGAAGAAAGTGGACAGGGTAAGTTTTGTCCATTTTTCTGGTGAGCAAGCAAATCTTGGGCTTTGTCCTACAAGTTATGCGGTATAATTTTGGCATGATTGCGTAGAGACTATTATGATGTAGAGACTATTATGATGAATACTTTTGCTTGATTATGATGATAGCAAATTCGATTTAATGAGACTGAAAAATGGTTTACCTTTTTGTGGTTTAACACTCAACCTGGTAATAGTTTGTTTTTGTATTGTTGGTTATCTTTGTCTGTAATAGAAGATGACATTGAGGCTATGGATGTTGGCAACAATGGGGAGGATATTGGCATGGAGTATCTGCTACATCCAGAGCGAGAGGAGGCTGAAATCACATCTGATAGGGAGGCCAAAATCAGTCCTAATCGTGAGATAACAGATATAGCAGCAGCTGCTCAGAGTTTACAACCAACTGGTTACACACTAGAAACAACAGTGGTAAGTTGTAACATTATTCTGCACTTTTCGTGAATGAGCACCTGTTAACTATGATGATGAGGAAGTTGCAACAATGAAATGTATTGTGCATACAGTAGACCTGATGTGTTTCTTATGGCTACATCAGTGGGATAAGATATGCTAGAGTAATGCTAACTGATAATTGCTGTGCCATGTGTTATTATATGGTGCGTATTAGCCCGATCAGTTTACACTCATTGCTAATGGCCACATAACGTTGCACATACTTGTCGCTTTGTGTGCACTTTAGGTGAAGACTCCCATCCCATTTTTACTCAAGCACACGTTACGCGAGTATCAGCATGTTGGTCTTGATTGGTTGGCCACGATGTACGAGAAGAAATTAAATGGTATATTAGCTGATGAGATGGGACTGGGAAAGACTATACAGACAATCGCCCTTCTGGCCCACTTGGCGTGTGAACATAGTAAGTCTGTTTTATGCTATAGTGGATTGGTGGGGAAAGATTTTGATGAAAATTTTGGATGCATTCGGTTTGGAATAGTGGAGAACATTAATATAACATTAATAGTGGAGAACATGCCTAATATGTGCCATAACTGTAGTTTTCAACAATAATCGCAGTTATGTAGTTTCAACAAGAATCACGGTGATTTAGTTTCTACAATGATTTCCGATATTTGTATTCCCAATAACACAACATAACAACATTATCTGTCGTTAAGTTTTATAAATTGGGGAAGAGGAAAAGCTGTGGATAAAACACATGCATGTGTCTATGCACATGGGTGCACCTGAACCGCAGAACATTGTTTTGCTGTATTATTTATGATGTTGGGTGTTTTGCGTTTTACCTAATAAGTTCACTTGCAATGCCGGTTTGTTATAGGTGTATGGGGACCACACTTGATTGTTGTGCCTACCAGCGTGATGTTGAATTGGGAGATGGAACTGAAGAAGTGGTGTCCAGGCTTTAAGATTCTTACTTACTACGGAGCTCAGAAAGAGCGGAAGCTCAAACGTGTTGTGAGTGACCAAATCATCCAGAAGTCTTGAAACAGCCAACTTTAAATTCCTGCCGATAGCTGCTATACAATGTCAAGATATGCTGGCATTGGTTGAAATCATCATGCGCATTGTTTATTTTTCGTACTCCATTTTGTTTGGTATTGTGTATACCATCTTTGAACTGTACTAGTGCAGTGGAAACTTCAAAGTAATGCCTGCAACTACATGCATATATAACTGTATTAGCTAAGCTAGAGTTCTCAGCACACTGGGTGGATTTGGATATAGTGGGATAGAGGAAATTTCGATGGGTATAAGGAGTTGCCCTCCCTTTGTCATATATGCGTCGTTCATTATTAATCCACCATTTACTACATGAACACTTAGTTGTTATGATCTAGGCTGATGAAATGGGTATTAAAATGCTCTACATTTCATATAAAACCACATTGACAACGTAAATAGTGATGTACAATCATAAAATTGCCTCATGGGACAATAACTCTATGGCAACACCTATTCAATACTTCTCTGCAGCATCTCCAACTGGTGATAATAAACGGACTTATCTTTACAGGGGTGGACAAAGACCAATGCTTTCCATGTCTGTATAACATCATATAAACTTGTGATACAGGACCATAATGCCTTCAAAAGGAAGAAGTGGAAATATTTAATTTTGGATGAGGTAATTACATGTAACTACTCAATAAGCCTTAGGTGAGCCTACTTCCTTTCAAAAATGCTTAGGGTGGTGGGCTGATGCAATGAGCGATTTCGTGCAGTTTGGCTTGTGGAAAAGTTTGAAAATTTGTTTGTTGGTTCTGATTGTATGTAGTAGGCATCTACGACTCTTTGTGCATCTAATCTAAATAGAGTGCATTTGAACGATGATAATATTATTCAGATCATTAGTTCAGACCATCAGATAATCTTAGTTCAGACGATAGTCTAGAGACTATCGTCTTACCTCGCTGTTGTTTCCATTTTGCTTCGGAAACACGAAGCAAAATGCATCTTGCCTCAAAATTGACTCTTACTAACCAAGCCGAAGTACTAGCTGGTCTAAACTCGGCTTCACATGCTATCTTTTATCAGGTTTGTCTGTTTAAGACCTGCCGATTCATAAGGAGTTTCCATCCATTGTATGAGAATTTTTATTTTCCTTTCCAGGCTCAGAATATCAAGAATTTCAAATCTCAACGATGGCAGACACTTTTAAACTTCAATAGCCAGAGGCGGTTGCTACTTACCGGCACACCGTTACAAAACAATCTCATGGAACTGTGGTCGCTGATGCACTTTCTAATGCCCAGCGTCTTCCAATCACACATGGAATTCAAAGAGTGGTTTGCTAATCCTCTAACTGGCATGATTGAGGGTACCAGTGAATATAGCGAACAACTCATTCGTCGACTTCACAAGGTATGTGTGGGTTGCGAGTAGTAATTGATAGCAAATTGCTGGCTTGATTGTTCAAATGTTCTAAAACCCTATTTTTGCAAACTGGGATGCTTGAATTTTAAGTAATGGAAGCGTAATGGAGTTATCATATCTGGACTGTATATTATCATCTAGAACCCCAAGACATGTCAAATTCCCAATATCTGTTAGAGTTATTGGTGCCAATGTCTTGGTACATTAATTTGATAGCTCCACCCTGCTTTGAATACGTGTTCTTAGTGGGACTAAAATATATCATACAATTCCATCTCGATCTAATGTGCCGAGAATGTCGTTATAGATAGGCTTGATTCTTTGCTGGTTGCACAGACTGATTACTACTGCATCTACATTTGAACCTAGGCCCGTATGTCTATGCCCATGTTTTATGCACTCTGATAAGTCGTTTTCTACCGCAGGTCTTGAGGCCATTTCTCCTAAGGCGATTGAAAGCGGATGTGGAACGACAGTTACCAAAGAAATATGAACATGTGATAATGTGCCGGTTGTCCAAGCGCCAGAGGTTTCTCTATGAAGAGTTCATGTCCAGACGAGCTACTAAAGAGACATTAGCCAATGGGAACTTCATGAATGTTATCAATATCCTCATGCAGTTGAGAAAAGTATGCAATCATCCTGACATGTTTGACCCTCGGCCGATAATATCTCCTTACGAAACTGAAGCTATGTCCATTGAAACAGCATCATCTGTGCTCAAAGCTTTGGATTACGATCCTTTGACGGTAAGCTAATTTGTCACGTTTGTCAGTGGTTTATTTCTGAGCTATTTATTGCTAGCAAGCTTGGTGCCTATCTAATCTACTTGATTGTGCTCCTCAATAGAATGCATAGATCCACTCGTTAGTACGTCTAGGTTTGACTGTACATCAGTTATGCCACTGAATGCTAATGTACATTGCAGTCCAGAATGCTTTTATATGTATTGCTACTCTGGTTTTCCACATATTTTAAATCGCATTCTAATCCTTTTGCAGCAAGTGAGGTTGGACAGCTTGTACCCTAACCTAGCCAATCTGGAATTGAATCTCTCGGCTTATGCTGCTCACAGATCAAGGAAGCTTCAAACACCCAAAAGACTAATTGAGATGATAGACGATGAAGCAGATCCACCTATAAGACCTCCACCGACCAAACTTAGACCATTTGTCATCAGATCTCCCACACCTAGTCAAATAAAAGTGAATCCCCCGGCATCACAGACAATCAAACAACAAGGCCGGACAGTATCAATAACCTCTAGCATTATGAAGTCTACTATGAAACTTCCTGCAAACACAGCAGCCCTAACTGCCTCAAGTCAACTGAGCAACATAGTCTCGCAGACAGGCAATAGTAAGTGAAAATAACTTACGTAGGTAGCTCTTTTCTACTTACATAACACTAATTAACATATGAAGTACTTACTGCTGCTATTCCCCCGTTAATTACTTCGAATTGTTAATAATAATAATAATGTTCGACTTACCAAGATGGTGCTGAGTGGATCATGCTGTGTGATGATTACAAGATACCGCCCCAAACCTAGAGGCAATGCAGGAATCGTGTTACCATTTTATGAACGCACATGACACTCGTACTGAATGCAATTGGATAACCAAATGCATAGATTACCCAAATACTTGAATAGCATTTTTATATCATACAACTTTCCTTCATTTGATTATTGATCTGTATGCCATTTTGGTAGAGCCAGCAGTTTCATCATCTACCTCACAGCCTATTACTCTGCAGATCCAACAGACCCCGCAAGGGACTAGGTTGATGATACCTTCGTCACAGCTCTCACAGTTACAAGGTAGTTATTACTTATTTATATATATATATTTATATATATACTTACATATGGGTCTTTTTGTTCTAAACAGTACACACCACGTTCTAGTATAGAGCCTACTTTGCCCCCTTAATACAGAGGGTACCTTAGAGGGAGGATGCAAAGGCAAGTTGTATCACATCTAGATACACCTAAAT
>JAOQGN010097664.1:0-18878 GCA_027564295.1 Himantozoum antarcticum
GTCAGTAGCGATTACTACATCGAAGTGCTTTCCGGCACCTTTGAAGGGCACCGCTTCGACGTCGCCGGCGTCGCGGCCGACACGGTCACGCTGAGCGCGGCCGGTGCTCGCAATACATTGAACCCGCTGCCCGACCTCCCCGGCGCCCCCTTCGCCCTGCGCCCACACACCACGCTTGACAGTATCGCCCCGCCGACGCTGTTCGCGGCACAGGCCGAGCCCGACGACGGCGACCGGATCCTCGCCGACACCAGCAAGTGGCAGACTCACTCATTCGGCGAAACAGCGAAGTAAGAAAACAATCCGAGGCAAAATTTTCACAAAATTTCAAGAGCAATTAATGGGCTAGTCCAGATTATCAGTAGATAGACAAAAGACAGCGGACTTGTAGCCAAGACCCAAGACAGCGGACTTGTAGCCAAGACCCAAGACAAAAAACATGGATTTGTGTTTAGTATATTCTATCTGGATTGTTACAAATTAAACTGGACAATGGAACTTTAACAGTTGATAAAGCAAACTGCCACTCACAACTACCGTACCACCTGTTACTCGTCCCCAAGGGTATTACATAATACTGTTTGTGGTCAGCAGACGGCATTCAACAGATGTTATAGCATTCCCCCAATTTCTTCACAAGATCATTGTTGTAAATAGGGTATATTTACATTGGCAGTAACTGTGTAAAAGATCACTATAAATATTTATAAAATTTGGCAATTGAAATTCTTGGATGCGCATAATTATTAAAAAAAATTCTGTAGGTATTGAATTTACAGTAATTAAGTGAAAACTCTTGGACTCCCAATTTAAAAACACCATTAATGTTCAAGTTGGCAAGAACAGGTATTCACAAGATATGTTCTGTGGTAGCTAAGTAGACAAGTAGAGAATTAACTGGAGTTGCCTGCTCTTTCTATGATTTCAGAACATTTGTGGATGGCTGTCTGTCCTTGGGTCTCGTAAATATTCTAAATAATGTGTATAATTTAAGGATAATCTGAGCTGGGAAGAAAGGCATGTACTGATTGGTCGATAAATGCCAGATCATTGGGCATGCTTCAACAGCCAGTCTGTCTTTCTACATTTATCAGTTCTTGCCTACTGACGCATGTGATCAACTGAGCAGCTTAGTCCAATTTGCTGACTTCCTGGAAATATGCAGCTGCCAACTTCATCTACAATGATCATTGATAAGACTATAAATTCACAATAGAATATAATGTTAGTAAAACTCAATGATGGAGTGAATGAAAAGCATTTATACTATGATACACCATCTGGTCAATCAATGTGACGTCACATTCTACACCTGCATCGAGGTGTCACGTCACATTCTACGCCTGCATCGAGGTGTTGGTGACTACAATTATTTTTATGAATTGCAATTAGCCTAAAATTGTCTGCTGCCTAGGTCAGGCAAGACGTTATGGTGTATATTATCATGGCATACCTATCGAAAAGCCCTGACCCCTCTCCCTAAACTAGAAAATAATGATATACTGAGTAATATGCTACAGCAGATAGCTGCCGCTCAGACAGTTCAAAGCGAACGCTGAACCAAAAGAGCAACGAGAAGTAATTATGGAAGAATGATTTATTATTTTTTATTATTTATTTCCAACCACTTATGGAAGCATCATTTTCAGTGGAGGTAAGCTAAAAGAAAGGTTATGGATTAATGCAATTTGTACAATAAAATGTCAATATAAAACGGACTTCAGTCAGTTAAAACAAGGAAAGTAAAATAATTTCTCAAAAAAAAAGTATTACGATATGAGATGATGGTGGTAAAGAAGGTGGTAAAGAAGGTGGTGCTATTTACTGTCAAAAATGACCTAAAATAAACACAAACAACACATTTCTGATTTCCTAAAATCTATGAAATCTTTATGCACATCTAAATGTTAGTGTCTTTTTGCCAAAGTCTGTGCTTACTAGGGGCTTAATGGAATTACCTCTACTGTTCACTAGCAGACAGTTATTGATGTAAAAGCTGGATGAGTTAGTTCTGATAGCCTTCTTTAGTGCATTGAGTTTGTTAAGTTTGATATTGTCATAGCACTGAAGAGGGGTCTTAGCTATCTTCTCGGCCAAATCGATGGATCTTTGTATGGGTGCTGCAGTTGTTTTACAGGCAGTGCTCCATGTAGTGTCACAGTGGTGTAGATGGCTTAGTGCTAATGACCGTATCCCATTTAGAAGAACGTCTGGTGGTAACAGATGTTTGACACGTGCTAGCTGGATGAGAGGCCCATGGATACTTTTGCATACCTTGCTGATTTGGTCATTTCAAGTCATTTTACTGTCTATTGTGATGCCCAGGTTTACAATACTGTCTAGCTCAATGGGTGAAGAGCCCTGAATGGAAAGCAGCAATAATATTTCGTTTGCTGTCTTCTTTAGCTGATGTGAGCCGAAAGCAATGGTTTGAGTTTTAGCAGCGTTTATTGTGAGGATGTTTGATGTCATCCATTCCGGCAAATTGCCGAGGTCATGTTGGATAATGGATGCAGCAGCTGTTTGATCTGATGGAGAATAGCTAACCAACGTGTCATCAGCATACACAATTGTCTTTGTGGTAAGGTCAATGGCAGATCGTTTGTGTATAAGCTAAACAAGACAGGGCCAAGGCAGCTGCCCTGAGGAACTCCACTTGTGGTGTTCCTGAAAGATCCGATGCTACCATCAGCTGGGTGACGTACCGCTTGGGAGCGGCCAAGCAGGTATGACTTGAACCAATCAGGTTGTATGCCATAATGCTGCAACGTATGTAGTAGGATTTGGTGGTCCACCTTGTCAAAGGCTTTAGATAGATCAATCAGGACATCAGTGGTAGCTGTTGAGAATCCATAGCTTTCCATATTATGTCTGACACCTTTAATAACGCGGTGGCTGTAGAGTGCTTTTGCCTGTAAGCATGTTGACAGTGTGTGACAATGTTATGGTTATCTAGATGTTTGAACAGTTGAGCTGGCACTAGCTTATCAGTGACCTTGGATATAATAGGGAGTATAGCAATGGGTCTATAATTGCTGGGATCGGTTTGTAAGCCTTTCTTCTTGTATATTGGTGTGATAATGGCTGGTTTCCATGGTTTTGGAAAGCAGCACGTTACCAAGCTGGTGTTAATGATGTGCCTTATGGTAGGGTGGCTGGTAAACTTATCTGAAGTATGTGTGTACTTATCCCATCGCTCCCCTCACAAGACTTTGCGGGCAGTTTGCAGATGGTAGAAATAATGTCACAGTCTGTGACTGGCTGTAAGACCAGCTACTGTGATATTCTAGGACATAGTGGTGGCCTGATAGCATCTGGTGTAGTCATTGCTGAGCACACACCGGTGAAAAATTTGTTGAGATCTTCTGCTGAATGCGTATTGGGAGCGGGATCGGATGATGGAAGCCTCCCTAGGATCTCATTTAATACTTCCCATTTTTGCTTTGATGACTCTGATGAGATAAATTTAGTACCGTAGTGTTGGTGCTTTGACAATTTGATTGCAGTGTTTACCGAGTTTCTTTTGTCCCTGTATATGTCCCAATAGATTGTAAGACCTGTCGTATATTAATTATTTATTAATATAAGGTCGTAATTATAATACAATATAAGACAATAAATATATTATATATTGTAATTATGCTATATTAAGATATATCTCAGTGTGACACCTATCCTACTCCACATATTATAGAACCGATACATGCATACTCCATTCATATACACATTGCAATTATGTCATATACATATATTGATGATGTCATACACATAAAATTATAGCAATGATGCCAAGTCAACACATTATAGCAAAGATAATTTCCATGCACAGAATGCAATGATGTCACACCCACATTGTTATGATGTCATACACCTATATCAATAATGTCATATCCATATAGAAATGATATCACACTCATATAGTAATGATCTCATACACACACATGTCAATCATGTCATGCTCAATGACATCATGCACACCTACCCCATTCATGTAGTTAGCAATATTAAACTTTTCATTTTGAGAGTGAGCCCCATCATCTGATAGACCAAAGGGAAGTAGCAGAGTGTTCTTGCCAGTGGTTTCTTGAAGAGTGAGGGTGACTGGTATAGAACCCCCTTCTCGGGTCATGTCAGGCTCAATGCCATGGACTAAATAACAACACTATGATGCATTTACAAACCAGACGACATCTTGCAGCACTACCAGAACGAAAGGGAAGCCCCTCCATATGCCATATCCCAATAGTGAAATATGGAAAATCTGGTAACTTGTTATCATGACTGAGTAACGTGAATGTATTTTATCATGAGTTTAGCTTGCATATTGACTGTGCTGCATTAATTGGCCAAAGATGTATTGTAAATTGTAAAACTGGTAATTGCAAATCTTTATTTCCGGGTGAGGAGGAATAAAGACGTGATAAACTTAACCCATAGAAATAATACCAATCGTGAAATAATACAGAATATTCCTCGCATATCCAATAGGACCTCGACCAGTTACAATTTGGGAGAATGTCAGAATACCAAAATTGCCGATACATCACTCTGTGATCAAGTGTCCACAACCACAATGCCGTGTCCACAACCACAATGACGTGTCCCACATTATGAATGAATGGAGCAATGAAGCAAGTGAGCAAGAACCACTTGCAACAATCCCAAGTTATTATAACGTTTCTGTTCAAGCACATATATGGGCAGTGGCGCAGTTGTTACCAGTACCACTGCCCAGAACTTAAAAAGAAGATAACTCCAAGACTCACCAGAAACAGTAGCACGTTTAGCAGCCTCATAGTGCAGAGAATCGAATGGGCTGACCCAGTGTCGACCTCCACTCGTCATCTCACATCTACAGAATATAAAATTTGTGTGAAATTGCTGACGACAAGAGGTGGAATGAAACTGTAAGGTCTCATACTACTATGAGACACAGTACTACTACTATGAGACACAGTACTACTACTATGTGACACAGTACTACTACTATGTGACACAGTACTACTACTATGTGACACAGTACTACTACTATGAGACACAGTACTACTACTGTGTGTATGACCAGCCCATTTTCATAAATCAGAAACCAATTACAAAAATTTAATGTACCCTGATGATGTCATCAATTGGAGAGTCAAGAAGAGCCAAGGAGAGAATGCCAAGGATAGAATGCCAAGGAGAGAATGCCAAGGAGAGAATGCCAAGGAGAGAATGCCAAGGAGAGAATGCCAAGGAGAGAATGCCAAGGAGGTGAATCAATATCAAGCGGCTTTGCACTTAAATGCTAGTGTATTTTCATACTATATTCATATACTGTATTCCTATACTGTATTCCTATACCTATATGTTCTACTGTGAACAATACATCGACACTCAAATTAAGATTCATCACCACGACAGTACTACTTGTACGATTTCTCTCCAATGACAAATAGGCACTCCACCAAGAAACGCTTGCAATCTATAACCGCGTACTGTGGTAGGTACAGAGAATAGTAGCTGGTGTTTTGTAAATAACTGCGTCAGTTTGGGTAGCTTGTCTTTACGGATATCAACGACAGATGCGTCGTTTGGGAGGGCTCATTCTTCATAATACAAAATGGAAACAGCAATTATATCATTATATCATTATATCATTATATCATTATATCATTATATCATTATACATGTATATGGGAACAGCAATCATAGTAAATAATAATTTGTTTACCAGAATCTACACAGCCATCAGCTCTTGATAATCAGATAACTTACCTCATATCATTAGGAGAACCCCGTGCAGCCCAAAGATTGTTGACATGTTTCACTACCAGCTCTGCCACTTTTTCAATGCTCATATCTGGCACTATTCGAACAGAGAACTTCCCCGTCACCTTGGCTGGGATAACTGTCTTCTGTCCAGGCTCGTAGAACGCCCCTTCAATACCTGAAAAGAACATATTTCATAAAATTTATCTGCTAAACGGTGGTGTGGTAAATATTATACTACACACTATAATTATCATCTCGTAAATTTTATATTTAGTATTATGTTTAGTATTTCGGTAGTTAAATTGATGCACCCTTAGAGAACATCCTCAGGACACTTTAATTTTGTTCTTACCATGAAGAGAGAGGCTAGGAAATCTCCATCTGTGCTGTAATATCTTCTCTTTTGTATCATGAATCAATTTATTTGCCCCGATATCTTGTCTGAATTCTTCTTTGTCAAAATCTGTGAAAGTTAGAATACCATTACTAGCAATTGCTATAAATTAGAGATGTGACATTACAATATACCCTGAGAACCGATAACACAATACATACAGCATAGTCATTGTTTATTGTATTGTGAGGTGCGTTGTACTGTGAGGAGCGGCATTGTATTGTGAGCAGGCGTGTTGTATTGTGAGGAGGGGCATTGCATTGTGAGCAGGTGTGTTGTACTGAGAGCAAGTGTGTCGTATTGCATAGTGAGGAGATGCATTGTACGGTGAGGTGTATTGTATAGTGAGGTGTATTGCATAGTGAGGTGTATTGTATGGTGAGGAGATGTATTGTATAGTGAGGAGGTGTATTGTATAGTGAGGGGGTATATTGTATAGTGAGGAGTATTGTATAGTGAGGAGGTGTATTGTATAGTGAGGAGGTGTATTGTATAGTGAGGAGGTGTATTGTATAGTGAGGTGTATTGTATAGTGAGGTGTATTGTATAGTGAGGTGTATTGTATAGTGAGGAGGTGTATTGTATAGTGAGATGTATGGTATAGTGAGGTGTATTGCATAGTGAGGTGTATTATATAGTGAGGTGTCTTGTATAGTGAGGTGTATTGTATAGTGAGGATGTGTATTGTATAGTGAGGTGTATTGTATAGTGAGGTGTATGGTATAGTGAGGTGTATTGTATAGTGAGGAGGTGCATTGTATTGTGGGGAGGTGTATTGTATTGTGAGGTGTATTGCATAGTCAGGTGTATAATTGTGAGGTGTATTGTATTGCGGGGTGATTTTAATTGGCTAATTCACTTCATTCAATTCTGGTGTCAACAACTGAGCTGGAATGAGCTCAATGCAATTTTATATTTTGAAAAATCTCTGGTAGTTTTGGAGACAAAACAGCTTAAATTGTGCGCGGAGCCTCCACAAGGCTATTGCAAAGGTGCATTGACACCCATGAGCTGTATTGTGGAAACAGTGCACTGGTACATCCCCAATATGTATCGTAAAGAAGGGCATGTACAGTAGGCGATACTTTCTCTGTGTAATGGTGTCTGCCAGCTTCCCCCATTAATTCCTGCATGGTAATGGACCAATCATTAATTCCTGCATGGAATTGGATTCCTGCATGGTAGTGAACCAATCATGATTGCCCTCCATGGTATTGGACCAATCATGATTGCAGAAAATAAGACACTGGATGTATTCGGAAAAGGTGAACGTTCGTGAATGGCCATTCAAAAATGAATGAATATAAAAAATAAATCAAAATTACCAAAAATAATAAAAAATCGGAGACGTTCCAGCAACGTCAAATTTGACGTTCCTTGAGCAAGAAATTGAAAAATCAATATTATAAACTAGAACGTACTTTGTTTGGACCTAAACTGAATTATCTGCCATAGGCCAGTTAGGTTTTGGGACAGATTGCGAGTTTCCTGCTGATCTCATAAGTTATGTACTAATAAGGTGCGCCGCCCCCAGGTACCGATGAAGATATGTGTGCCGTCAAGTAGTTGTTATTTAGCTGTTCCTTTTTTCTCTTCACCAGAATGCAGTCACCGTCCAAATACACCTAGCTTTTATAGCTTACTGCAATAGTACAAGCAAAACCTAATATCACCTGCTCACTCATGTCACTAGTGTCAGTTACTCAATAGTGTCACATGTACACTGTGTCACTGGTGCATATATCATCTGTTTACCTGTGTCAAAGATCTCCAGTCCATGTTAGCAGAGCCAATATAGAAACTCTGATTATCTGATATTATGAACTTGGTATGCATAATACCAGCTCCCAGCAGACGAGACATATTCACTGTCTTCAGTTCAGCACCTGACATGTAGAATAATGATACAGATTCTCTTTAATACAAATATGAGTTCAGGCCAATAAGAACAGATCGGACTGTGTCTGACATCAGCGGATCTGTGCTCTAAACTACATTATATATACTGTACTGTATGTAAACTACAAATTATAATCTATATATAGACTGTGCTCTAAACTAAATGGATCTGTAAAGGTCCAGCCACATGACACATTAAAATTGTATCTGTAAAGTTCCGGCCACATGACACATTAAAGTTGTATCTGTAAATTTCCAGCTACATGACACATTAAAGTTGCTGGGGAAGTCAACTTTAACTTTGTACAAATAGACTTTAAATGTTGGATTCCACATCAAATTGTCATTGGTTGATCGCTAAAACGTCTACATTGCCGCTATTCAGTCATTATCTAGACAATATGGTTCAATAGCCCAACTATCCAGAGAATGGCGTAATAGCCCAAGTTCCAAGGTAATGGTGTGTTATTTACCATTAATAGTTTGACATATTTTGGTAAATCATTACAATTCTATACATTTTCATTCACACAAAATCATAACATTGCTGTCTTCTAGGGTAGATGATGATGCATGAAGTGTGAAGCTGCTTAGGTATATTTTTTAGAGTGGCAGAAGTAACCTAGGGCTCAGTATATTCCCACTTCGGACACGGTCAACTTAGCCCAGAGGGAGGAACAGGGCAATACGTCCGGAGCTGACTGAGCCAGTGACCGCTTTACACTTATCCTTTTTTCCATTAGTAGAGGTGATTATTATGTGTTTGTGGTATTGCTTGTAAAATTGTTTGTGGCATTGCTTGTGGTAGTGTTTGGTGGTACTGCTTGTGATAATGTTTGTGGTATTGTTTGTGGTATTGCTTGTGATAGTGCTTGTGGTAGTGTGTGTGGTGGTGTTTGTGGTATTGTTTGTGGTAGTGTTTGTGGTATTATTTGTAACATTGTTTGTGGCATTGTTTGCGGTATAGTTTGTGGCATTGTTTGTGGCACTGTTTGTGGTATTGTTCGTGGCATTGTTTGCGGTATAGTTTGTGGCAGTGTTTGTGGTATTGTTTGTGGTATTGTTTGTGGTATAGTTTGTGGCACTGTTTGTGGTATTGTTTGTGGTATTGTTTGCGGTATAGTTTGTGGCACTGTTTGTGGTATTGTTTGTGGCATTATTTGCGGTATTGTTTGTGGCATTGTTTGTGGTAGTGTTTGTGGTATTGCTTGTGGTATTGTTTGCGGCATTGTTTGTGGTATTGTTTGTGGTATTGCTTGTGGTAGTGTTTGTGGTATTCCTTGTGGTTGTGTTTGTAGTATTGTTTGTGACATTGTTTGTGGCAGAGTTTGTGGCATTGTTTGTGGTATTGTTTGCGGTATTGTTTGTGGCATTGTTTGTGGTACTGTTTGCAGTAGTGTTTGTAGTATTGTTTGTGATATTGGTTGTGGCACTGTTTGTGGCATTGTTTGTGGACATACTTTACATTCTTATGCTTTTCCTTGTTGGTGATGGTCTTTCCATAGGCTGAATTTCCTATGAATTTGCTGGTACTGGCCAGAAGGGTCATGTTTGGGTCAACATCACCGTTGCGCCTGGCATCTGATACCAACTCACCACCTTCTTTGTAAACAGCTCGTGGTGTATACTCAATCATCTGGTAGATCCAGGTGATAACGAGACCGTGAGAGAGGTACCACCTAGCTAATTCGCTCAACAACAAAATCTTTGTTCCAAAGAGACTCCCGATGAGCATACGCTGAAGTCTTTTAATGAAATCGTTGTTGGTTGTTGTTGCCACCAACAACAAGGCTTGAGGTTTTTGGTGGCAAATTGTCTCATGTGCTCACTAAGATGCTCCCTTTCAACGTCAACATTTTTAAAGATGGGTGTCATTCTGAAATCTTTGCTATACAAGAGTCGGGAACCGAAATGTCACACTCGATAAAGCCAAAAAATCACCACTCACAATCTTTGACACAGGTATTTCTAACAACATTTCACCTCTGTACGATCCATACAATGTGTGAAAAAACCTTGAGGAGCGTTTTAACCTCAGAGCTCTTGCTAACGGTTTGTTCCCATTCACACTCGCAGACAGTTTCGACCTCATGCCCAAGATGTCGAAGGTATATTTTGATGTTTTTTTGCATCAGCATGGCTATGGTGTTTTCAATATATACCAGTGTGTCTGCATCATTTGCTTCAGGTCGTACAAATGCCCTATTAGCATAGTGGTGACTTTATGACTGATACCATGAGGAAAGAACTCTGATACTTTATTACTCTGATGGATTTTGACGGGTTTTACAGTGCAAGTGTCTCTGAGCAGAATGACAACACAACCTCCAACTTAGGATGGCCTGTGGATGTAATGGGGTACATATCTAGTGATGATCAGGAAATATTCCTTCTTAGTATTTAACCAGGTCTCAGTAAGACAGAATTGCAATATCTGGTGATCTTCAGCTTACAGTCTCTCTGAGAACATCTACATGTAGTTTACATTTAATACTCCTACAGCTAACATGGAAGAATGATGGTAAATATTGTTCAGAATTTTCCACCAATTGTTGTGTAAAAATAGTTTTTATTCTCACTAAGTTGTTAGTGAAAATTTCTTGACAGAACTTGACGTTCACAACTTTAATTGTGTCTTCTTTTAAACCCTTTGCTACCACAATGAGTAGGTTTACCACATTAACCAAGTTATTAAAATCCGTAACTAGTCCACCTGATATTTGGTTGGTGAATTTTGCATTCTCTACCTTTATATTGTTTAGTTCTTCACAACTGTGGATGTACTTTTGGCTACTGCAATCCTCTTCTTTTCATCAAAGTCGGAAAAATGCACATCGTTCAGGATTACTTATTTATATCATCAGAAAACCACATGTATCATTATGGATATTTTTCATAATAGCTCTTTTATGTCAAAATGCCGAAAGGCTTTCATATCATTTAAAAAATTTCCTTTTAGAAGTTGAAGTGAGCAAACGGGAGATCATCCGAATGATTCAAACACTAACCAAGTTTCCAATCAGACTCCTTGTGATCTAGCTAGAACCTAGCTGTCTTTTGGTTAAGTTCCACAGGTTTTTGGAGTAAAATTGACTCGCCTTAATTCATAAAAATCATCCAAAAATTGTTATAGGTGGGAACACGACCCGACCTCATTCATAGAACTCAATAGTTGAAGTAAGTCAGGCTGCATATGTTATATGCTATGTTCATAATTATGGAGAGATCATGTTAGCTTATGCTTATGCCAGAAGCTAGAAGCAGATAAAACACAACAGTTTAAAGCAATGTATTAGCATACTCATAAATATTATATAGATATTAGGCGGATTCGCGAACTAGTTCGCCGAATGTAAAATTAATATTTTTATTATTTTTTATATAATTATCTAATGTAAAAAATGATAAAAATACTATTTTTACGTTCGGCGAACTAGGTCGCGAATCCGCCTACTGAAAGCAGTCCTAATAATATTTTATGAATAAATTATTCATTATTATTATTATCATTATTATTGAATAAATACAGCAATTTGAAAAGTTGTGCGCCAATTTCCGGTAACACAAAAAAAGAGTGTCTGCATGTAGATATTGTTGTGGAAAAGTAGAATAATTATACATGTAGATAGTCATTTTTATTGTATATTATATGGGCAGCCAATCTGCCCTTTTATTCAGTCATTATTAGCAAGGGTCTTTCCATTGATTCAGCATTAGTAAAGATCCTTCCTTATGAAGTGTCCTTTCATTGATTCAATTATTATATGTAGGGTCCATGCCTGCTGTTACTTGTTATACTAAGGGCTCGTCCATCAGTATTATTAGTATAATTATGTCTTGGTCCTGCCACTTAGAAATGTCATTGTCATTAGAAATGAATAAGCTGTCTTCATGTATTGCTATTTTTACTAATAGCGTCATCGCTATTAATTGTAATCATTCGCAGTATCCAATCAGGACTACGGTTCTGCCTAGTCATTAACAGACATTGCGCTATTATAGTATTATTATGAAAACTGGACGCACTAGTGCCCTACATACTAGTGCGCACTAGTGCGGATACGCACTAGTACTACATACTACTTGGATTTATACCGCTAGCTTCGTATCAATTGTAATTATGCCAGCACCTCTAGGGTAACCTGCTTTTAACCAATAAAATGTGCCAATATATTGAATATGTTTTGTGATAAATTTGTGACCATCTATATGAATAGTTTATTGCCTGGGTAGTAAACATATTTTAATAGTCAGTTCGGACCAAGCCATACTCAGGGCTCTTCTAGCAATAATAGTCAGTGACTCAGGACTCTTCTAACAATAATTGCGGTCTGTTCCGGCCAGCCCTAACTCATCTGTGGTGGTAGACAGTTCGGACCTAACCATTACCAGTTCGGACCAACATTTGGGCTAGCTGGTACCACATTGTCCACACATACAATAAGTAGATAATCATAGTTTCAATCTGTCGTCAAGCTTTTGGCATGTATGTTATCAAAGTTTTAATAGCAGAGGTAAATATTCTCATTAAAGATGTAAGCCTTATAGATAGTTGAAAATATTTCGGCATCTCCGTCTCCATAGTGGTACACACCGAGGTGGACAACTCTAATCCTCCACCCAAATATCCCTTACAGTATTTATTTTGGTTGCAGTCTAAACTTGTACACTGACAAAGCTTTGAAGCAGCTGCCGAATGGAGGTGGAGTAATCAGTATACAGGAAGGGAGACAGCTATTTGGTAAGATTGGCATTACAAGTAGTGATCCAAATCTGAAAGTAGCAATGAACAATCGTAAGATGACACTCACCAACAATGCAGATGACCCTAACAGTCATGTTGTTTTCAAAAATGGGTAAGTTAAGAGTTGGACTTGCACAATGTTTTAGTTAGTTAGCTAGCTAGCATCTAAATAACTGTTGGCAGCTAGTAGGAATTTTCTCAAGATTAAAACAGATCATATTTGGAATAAAATATTTAATATTTGCTTCCTGGATATACCAAGATCATTCTATGAAAATAATGTGCTTCTGCAAGGTAGGATTTGCACATCCAATTGTTTCTTAGCACCTTAGTAATATAGGTTTGGGCATTATAGGCCCAAAGTGCACTAAGAGTGAGGTCATGTTAGCTTTAGGATTTTTGAAAAGGATGCAGGCGGGGAGAGGGTACTAAGGGTATGCCCAATCCTGAGTTCGAAATGGTGGGCTTGTGATTTTAGTCTAGCATGCTTGGGAGCATGCCAAGCATGCTAGACTGTGATTGTGTTTGGAGAGGTTGGGCATAGTGGGGTATGCCCCGTACTGATGAAAAAGTAAGGATTAGTGGCTATGTTGTTTTGCTCTTTGCAGTCTAGCTTGTGGCCTAAAGGGGTGTTGCGTGTTTCGAAGGCGTCCCGTCTTGAAAAATGTGTAGGTTCCGAGGTTAGGGAGTACTTGTGCATAGCCTTAGTGCACGGCTTGAGGATGGATGGGTTTCTGCGGCTGTTGTGTTGATTCTGAGACTAGGATGTACCCGTAGCCCGAGTTTGTTCGGACCCCCGTTACGCACGAGTACGGGATGGGGTACATCGATAGTGAAATTTTGACACGGATTGTGAGGTATTTGTGTGGAGGGTGCGAAGTGGTGACATCGATGGTGAGGTGGTGACATCGATGGGAGAGTGCTGACATCGATGATGGAGAGCTGACATTGATGGGTGAGTGCTGACATTGATGGGAGAGTGCTGACATCGATGGGAGAGTGTGACATCGATGGTACAGAGCTGACATCGATGTTGCGGTGCTGCTATCGATGTTTCACACTTAGGTGACTCCGCTAATAATAATAATAACAATAATAACAATAGCAATGGCAATGGCAATGGCAACGGCAACGGCAACGGCGACGGTGACGGCAATGGCAATGGCCATCACCAAAGCCATAGCCATGGCCATAGGGGAACCCCCTAGGTGGGTAGAGATTTGTCTCGATAGTGGGAGGTTTGATGGAATAGGAGACTGTTGGGAGACTGCTCGGGACGGGGTTTCTTTTCCGAGCCCACAGCAGTGGTAAGGCGGTGTACCATTGACGGTACACCTCTGCACGCATCGATGGCGAGGCACACATACATCGATGGTGCTTTACAGACATTGATGTTGCTTACTGGACATAGACAGTGCTTTACAGACATTGACAGTGCTTTCTGGACATAGACAATGCTTTCCTGGAGATAGACAGCACTTTGCAGACATCAACAGTGCTTTCCAGACATTGGCGGTACGTTCTGGACATAGACAGAGCTGTCTAGACATCGACAGTGCTTTCTGGAGATAGACAGCACTTTCCGGAGATAAACGGTGTTTTTTGGACATAGACAGCACTTTCCAGACATGGAGTGCTTTACAGACTTCGACGGTGCTTTTCCTGGACATAGAGAGTTTCACAGACATCGATGTTGCTTTACAGATGTCGACGGTGCTTTCTGGAGATCGACAGCGCTTTCCAAAGATAGATGGTGCTTTTTGGACATAGACGGTGCTACACAGAAATCAACGGTGTTTTTGGACATAGACAGTGCTACACAGACATCGATGATGCTTTCTGGACATAGACAGTGCTACACAGACATCGATGGTACATTCCAGATATTGATAGGGCTTTCTGGACATAGTCAGATCTTTTCAGACATCAATGATGATTTCTGGTCATAGATGGAAGATTATAGTCATCGACGAGCAGATGACAGATATATCCAAGCTCACGTAGCACAGTCTGCATAGAATTATCAGCGATAATTGTTTGGTAGATATAAACGGAAGACCACAACGGATACTACATCAAAGGTAAACAATATGTCTTTGGAATTGTGTATATTTTATCTGAGTGTATGCCATTGTGGTCTTCCATTTATATCTACCAAACAATTTTAGCTGATAATTCTATGGAGACTGTGCTACGTGAGCTTGGATATATCTGTCCTCTGCTCTGCTCGTCGATGACTATAATCCTCCATCTATGACCAGAAATCACTGTTGATGTCTGGAAAGATCTGACTATGTCCAGAAAGCACCATCGATGTCTGGAATGTACCCTCGATGTCTGTATAGCACTGTCTATGTCCAGAAAGCACCATATATGTCTGTGTAGCACTGTCTATGTCCAGAAAGTTCTATCGTTGTCTGTAAAGCACCATCGATGGCTGTGTAGCACTGTCTATGTCCGGAAAGCACCATCGATTTCTAGAAAGAGTCTGTCTATGTCCAGAAAGTGCTGTCTATGTCCAGAAAGCACCGTCAAAGTCCGGAAAGCACCGTCTATGTCCAGAAAAAGCGCTGTCTATGTCCAGAAAGCACCATCGATGTCTAGAAAGCACTGTCTATGTCTGGAAAGCACCTTTGATGTCTGGAAAGTGCCGTCTATGTCCAGGAAAGCATTGTCTATGTCCAGATACCACTGTCGATGTCTGTAAAGCACTGTCTATGTCTGGAAAGCACCATTTATATCTGGAAAGCACCGTCGATGTCTAGAAAGCTCTGCCTATGTCCAGAAAGTGCTGTCTACATCCAGAAGGTACCGTCGATGTCTGTTGATGAGTGGAAAGCACTGCCTATTTCCAGAAAGCACCGTCGATCTGCAACAGGCTCTGTCTATTTCCAGAAAGCATCATCGATGTCTGTAAAACTCTGTCTATGTCTAGAAAGTTCCACCGATGTCTGTAAAGCACCATCGATGTCTGTGTAACACTCTCTATATCCGGAAAGTACCGTCAATATCTAGAAAGGTCTGTCTATGTCCAGAAAGTGCTGTCTATGTCCAAAAAGCATAGTCGATGTCTGGAAAGCACTGTTGATGTCTGGAAAGCACCGTCTATATCCAGAAAAGCGCTGTCTATGTCCAGAAAGCACCGTCGATATCTGGAAAACATCGTCTATCTCTGGAAAGCACCGCTGATGCCTGGAAAGCGCTGTCTCTGTCCAGGAAAGCACTATCTCGGTCCGGAAAGCACCGTCAATGTCTGTAAAGAACTGTATATGCCTGGAAAGCACCGTCGATGTCTAGAAAGCTCTGTCTATGTCCAGAAAGTGCTGTCTATGTCCAGAACGTACCATCAATGTCTGTGAAGCTCTGTCTATGTCTAGAAAGTACCTTCGATGACTGCAAAGCACCGTCGATGTCTGGAAAGCACTGTCTATATCCAGAAAGCACCATCGATGTCTGTAAAGTACTGTCCATCTCCGGAAAGCACTGTCTATCTCCAGAAAGCACTGTCTATCTCCGGAAAGCACTATCTATCTCCGGAAAGCACTATCTATCTCCAGAAAGCACTGTCGATGTCTGAAAAGCACCGTCGATTGTCTGGAACGCACTGTCTATGTCTAGACACCGTCGATGTGTGAAAAGCTCCATCAATGTCTGGAAAGCACTGTCTATGTCTAGGCACCGTCAACGTCTGAAAAGCTCCATCGATGTCTGGAAAGCACTGCCTATGAGCAGCAACCACCATCGATGTCTGTGTGCCTCACCATCGATGCGTGCTGAGGTGTACCATCGATGGTACTTTAGAGTATCTAACTTTACTCTTAGAAATATATTCACTAGGTGCTTAGGGATAAAGAGATGTTTGCTGTTCACTGTCTAAGACAGAAGTACTTTATTGATGTTATCTACATAGTGGTGGTTACAAATGTGGTCATGATTCAATGTGAAATAAACAGCATAGGCGTATCAATTACTATAGCTGCAAGCTGTAATAGCAGTTCATACACTACGGCCATCCTTTCCTTCAAATAGCAAGTTACGTGTTGATAATTATTGTAGTGATCAAACTTGAATCAAGATGATATAAAATGCCAGCCCCGCAAGTTGCAATCATGTATAACCAGCAGATAGACTCTGAGCTACAGCACATATTTATAAATGGTATCTGGATCATGGTCGTGGTCGTGGTCTTGATAGCATAATATTGATAAAAAGGAGTAAATTGCAATTAATAATATTGTGAATGTGATCTATTTGGTATACGTGTAAATGAGACAAATGATACTAACTTATACTACTGCTACAACTTCTATGTTGTGTGCAACCATTTACTAAACACTGATTACCAGATACCTGGAGCAAGGAGATTGGTTGGGGTATTTATGCATGTGCAAACGTATTGCCGTATCGTTCTGGTGGGGCACGAATTCTTTGGGATGGTCGAAGGTCTTGGTCATCCTCTGCCACACCCACATTACTGTGTGGAGAACCCTGGTTAATTTCATTTACATCAGGTATTTTCTTGGCACATGTCAGTTTGAGTCTAAACACTTTTCCCTCTCCATTACATGTAACCTCTGAACCCTGCCTAGCTGTCACCACATACTCTCTAGTACCAAAATTTGCATCTAGTTTACTTGTTTTTTCTTTGCGGAGCATCACTTTATCCCCAACCACTATGTCAGACTCGGTTACCCCCCTACGCTCATCAGAATACTGCTTAGCCTTAGTCTTAGCTAGTGCATCATTTTCATTTGCAATATCAACCAAAGTCTCTCTATCCTGCTCCACATCAAGGGAAGGCAACTTTGTCTTCATAGTTCTTCCACCAAAAAGAAGAGTGAATGGTTCAATGCCCGTACTGCTATGTGGTGTCGACCTGTAAGCAACCAAATGCTTGCACATTTCTAATCTCGGATCTTGACCATTCTTATGTGCAATTTTCGAAACCTTGACCAGTGTTCTATTTATTCGCTCTACCTCTCCATTGGCCTGTGGCCACAAAGGTGTTGTCGACACCCATTTGATGCCTCGTGCTGTCGGGAAATTTTGAAACTCATGTGATACAAACTGGCTACGATAATCAGTTCGAAGCTGCGAAAAATAGCCAAATCGGGTGAACACACTGTCCATAAAGTCAATAATTCTATCAGTTTTAGTTGAATTCAAGAATGCTGCTTCATAGTATCTGCTATGATAATCAACAAGAACAATAGTGGATTGGCCATATGTCAGTGGCCCAAGTAGGTCTGCACTGAGAAATTCCCATAGGTGTTTAGGGAAAACAGTCATAGCCAATGGTATTGGTGGATTTGGGGCGCCAACTCTCAGACATTCGATACATATTTTACACTGTCTCTCGCATGCCATATCAATGCCTGGTCACCATACTTTTGACCTCAATCTTTGTTTCATCTTTACAATGCGTTGATGGCCTTCATGGGCCAGCTTCAACACACGGTCTCGTAGTTCCACTGGCACCACTATCCTACTGTCCCTTAGAATTACCCCCTCACAGTCACTTAGTTCATTCTGGGCTGACTGGTATGCAATATTGCATCCTCTAAAATCATTACATCTAATTGCCTTTGCAACCTGCTGTATCTCCGGGCGTTGATCTGAAAACGATTTCATTTTCTCCCATGTCAAAGCTACTGGTACTGACTGCCTAGCAATGCCCAAAATGTAACTCTCAGTTACCAACATAACTTAATTTTGTCTTATTGAAGGCCTCGTTGCAGAGCACAAACGTGATAACTGGTCAACAATGTTTCATTTCCCACTTTTGTAAACTACTTTATGGTGAAATGATTGGAGACGTAGAGCCCATCTCTCAATTCTAGGTGAAGGTTTGGAGTTTGCCCTGCTCAATATCGTTTCCAATGGCTTGTGGTCTGTCACTAAATCAAACTCGGTTCCCAACAAATATAGCATAAAGTGTTCACACACCCACACCAGTTCTAAAGCCTCTTTCTCAGTTTGACTGTACTTCCTTCCTACTACACTTAAGCTTCTATGACCATATGCCACCACCCCCTTTCAGCCATCATTATACCTCTGGACCAATCCTGCCCCTAACCCATTTGGGCTTTC